>JBBPBX010000700.1:0-27187 GCA_038048925.1 Garcialebias charrua | reverse complement strand
TCCTAAACAAAGCCCATTTCATTCATAATTTTGAGAATATAGCCAATAGTTCACAGCTTTTTGTGTGAAAACACAAAAAAATATATACAAAAATGAATCTGCACACCAAGGAAGGAGAATCTATTTAGCACTAAGTTGTTTTGACTCATGTTGGGGAATGGACAGTGATTATCTACTCTGCTCGAGTGCCAGTTACACACATGAAAAATTAACAAGAACATGTCAAAGCCATCAGGTGCTCAGTTTAGGATGAAGTGGAGAACCAAGCAAAAGACAAACGTATGCAGCTCTGCCATATCTTAGAGCAGGGGTCACCAACGTGGTGCCCGCGGGCACCCGGGTGCCCCCAGGGACCATTTGAGGTGCCCCCGGACCTGTTCTAAAAATAGCACAACTCACTACTAAGCTGCATTTAAAATTTCATTTTATTCAGTTGTTATTCTTTTTTTGTATTTATATATATTTTAAAATGTCTATCTTAAAAATGTGTTCTTAAAAATATGTTTATTATACATTTTTTTCAATTTACGCTTTGTTATTTCCGAAGAGTTTATCAAACTGGTGCCCTTTGTATGACTCCGTACCCACGAAGTAACTCTCAGTTTCAAAAAGGTTGGTGACCCCTGTCTTAGAGCATGAAAGGTGTTATGTTATGCAGACTGTAGCCAGTGATGGGGTATGTAGACGTCAAACCAGTGACGGGGAATGTAGACATTGAACCTGTGATGGGAAAGTAGAGGTTGAAACCACTGAGGAGAGAGCTGCAGCAGGCCACCCAGATGAGAGGGTTACAGCAGGTGAACCAGACGAGAAACCAGTGATGATGGGTACAGCAGAAGACAAGGAACCTAGTGATGAAGGATGCAGTGGCAGACGTTTAGCACTAGGAATACCAGAATATTCAGATGAGTACTACACTTACCAGAGCCTGTCAAATTACAGATTGATGGATTTGCATTCAATTAGGTTTGTGTGACCCCCTGGGGCTGAAGTCTTTTGTGTGCTCAAAACATCCCCCCAGTAGCCAAAACAAAACACCTCCCCCATATTCCAACAACAACATTCCTTTTGCAGGTTGAAAGTGCAGCTTTTTACAACACAGACCAAACTTTTGGAGATGTTGATGACTCTTTGCAAATGTCAATGCTAGAAACTTCAGTTTATTTTATAGATATACGTTTTATACTTTTTATACTACTATGCAAAAACTCAGGACAGTATTACACTTTTATTATTTCATTTTATGCTTATGTTCATTGGGTGTTTGGTGTTTCAGTGTTGGTGTAAATTTTCATACTTTTATACTATTATGAAAAAACTCAGGACAGTGTTACACTTTTTTACTATTTTACTATTTTATGCTTATGTTTATTAAATGTTTTAGTGTTTAGTGTTTAGATGGTTACTGTTGCACCGAGGGACTGAGAGAAACGCAATTTCGGTCCTGTGTATGTCCTGTACATATTGCAGTTCTGACAATAAAGTTGACTTTGACTGCCTCTAAGCGAGCAGGTCCCCGGTTCAAATCCTGGTCCGGGGGCCTTTCTGGGTGGAGTTTGCATGTTCTCTCCGTGCATGCGTGGGTTTTCTCCGGGTGCTCCGGTTTCCTCCCACAGTCCAAAAACATGCATGTTAGGCTGATTGTTAACTCTAAATTGACCCTAGGTGTGAGTGAGACAGGTCCCTCTTGTAAATGAGTCCCCGTGGCTCAACGAGTCCAGCCTGTATAAATAAAGGTTGAATGAATGAATGAACAAACTGATATGGAGAGAACACAAATTCTGTAAGAATAAAAATACTAAATATCACCTATTCCACGGTCAAGGCGGGATTGCATTGGTCACTTTTATCTGAAGGCGGCGGGATTGTACAGGTGGTCCCCGACTTACGAGGACATCGACTTACAGGCCTTCGGCCTGGAAACCCTGCTATGGACCGTGTCAGTTCATAAGTTTCTCCGCGGAGACACATGCGCTTTATGTGAACGGCGGTTTTGTCAGGAAGGCATCTTTGTCCTNAGGAATATTTCTCAGACCTTCTCAATCCTACCAACTTCCATGGAGGGAGCTAAGTCGGGGGACTTTAGGGGTTGGTCTGTCCATAACCATGGCTGAAGTCGTCAATGTAGTTAAAAACTACACAACAGCAGGACTCCGGGAGTGGATGAGAGTCACCCTGATTTCCTTAAGGCTCTGGTTGTTGTGAAGCTGTCTTGGTTGCCATGCCTTTGCAACATCACATGGACATCAGGGGCAGTACCTGGAATGGCAGACTGAGGTGGTGGTTCTTCTCTTCAAAAATGGGGACTGGAGGGTGTGTTCCAATTGTAGAGGCATAACTCTTCTTAGCCTCCCTGGTAAGGTCTATTCAAGAGTACAGGAGAAGCGAGTCTGATCGTTGATCGAACCTCAGATCAAGGTCGAATAATGCAGGTTCTGTTCTGGCTGTGGAACACTGGACCAGCTCTTTACCCTCACTAGGGTCTTTGAGAGGCAATGGGAGTTTGCCCATCCAGTCTACATGTGTTTTGTGGACTTGGAGAAGGCTTTCGACTGCACTCTGTGGGAGGGTGCTCCGTGAGTTTGGGAGTGGGGGCCTGTTACTATGGGCTGTTTGGTCCCTATACAACTGATGGGAAAGTTTGGTTCACATTGACGTTAGTAAGTCGGACTCCGTCAGGGTGGGTGTTGGACTCTGCCAGGCCTGCCCGTTGTCACTATTTCTGTTCATAACTTTTATGGACAGAATTTTTTGTTGCAACCAGGGAATGGAGGAATTCCAGTTTGGTGGTCTCAGGATTCCACCTCTGCTCTTTGCAGATGATGTGGTCCTGTTGGTATCATTGTGCCATGATCTCCATTTCTCACTGGAGCAGTTCACAGCTGAGTATGAAGTGGCTGGAATGAGAATCAGCACCTCCAAATCTGAATCCATTGTCCTCAGACAGAAAAGGGTGGATTGCTCTCTTTGGGTATAGAGTGCGGTTCTGCCTCAAGTGGAGGACTTCAAGTATCTCGGGGGTTTGTTCATGAATGAGGGAAGAATGGAGTGTGAGATTGACAGACGGATTGGTGCAGCGTCTGCAGTATTGTAAACCATGTGCCGATCCGTTGTGGTGAAAAAGGAGCTGATTTATAAGGCTAAGCTCTCTGTTTACCAGTCAGTCTACATTCCTACCCTCACCTATGATCACAAACTCTGAGTATAGTGACTGAAAGAATGAGATCATGGATACAAGCGGTTGAAATTAGTTTCCTCCGCAGGGTAGCTGGACTCTCCCTTAGAGATACAGTGAGAAGTTCAGTTATCCAGGAGAGACTTGGAGTAGAACCACTGCTCCTCCACCTCAAGAGGAGCCAGTTAAGGTGTGTCAGGTGTCTGGTAAGGTTGCTTCCTGGATGCCTCCCTAAGGAGGTGCTTTGGGCATGTCTAAGTGGGAAGAGATGCCGGGGAAGACCCAGGACATGCTGGAGTGACTATGTCTCTCAGTTGGCCTGGGAATGCCTTACTGTCCCACCAGAAGAGCTGGAAGATATGGCTATGGAACAACATGTCTGGGCCTTCCTGCTCAAGCTGCTGCCCTGGCAACCCAACTTCGGAAGAAGCGTAAGATAATGGACGGATGGATGGATGGATGGATGGATGAAAATAAGATAAGATAAGATAGAACTTTACTGATCCCACAGGAAATTGTTGTGCCAGAGTTTCAGTACATAGGATCATACACAAGAAATCACACAATATATAGTATATATATAAAATAAAAAAATTAAAAAAACAGAGAATAGTAAAAATGCCAATAATTAAGGTCTAAAACAGGTCAGGTGCAGACAGAAACATTAAAGTGTTTATTGTAGTGCAGGATATTTTTTATTTATTTATTGTCCCATGTGTACAAGGAACGAGTTGAAAAGTTTGAAGGACTTCCTATGGAGTTCTGTGGAACACATCAGTGGACTCAGTCTATGACTGAATGCACAGCAGTAAGAGTCCAGTGTGACATGCATGGGGTGTGACATGTTGTTCAGGATCTGGAGCAGTTTCCTCAGCATCCTCTGCTCAGACACCTCTGTCAGAGACTGCAAGTCCACTCCCAGAACTGAGTCAGCCGATGAGTTTATTGAGTCTTCTGGCAGATAATAATTAATATCCACAAATCCACAATTAATAGTGGATACTAATCAAAGGGGTCTTGGTTGTAGCTTTCTAAAAGGATTTATGACCTGGACTATTGAAACATCAAGGAGGCTCAACGAGAGGAACCAGACCTGGGAACAAACTTACTGGGGAGGCTTTTTGTCCCCAGTACAATCAAGATTCAAGAATAAGGTACTGGACTGGATACATGGATTCCTCCAAATCTACTTGTCATATAAGTATCAGTCATATGCTACTAACACTGTTAAGAAATTTGTTGCAGCATGTCTTATGTGTGTTCAAAACAAGAACTGCACCAACCTCCAGCTGGGCTCCTCTAACAACTACCTACCCCATGTCGCTCTTGGTCCCACATTGACATTGATTTCATATCCAAATTGCCTATATCTGAAAGTGACTTTGTCATCCTCACCATCATGAACCAGTTCTCTAAAGCAGCACACTTTGTTCCTTTACTTAAACTCCTACCAGCACTTGAGACTGCTCAGCTCCTTGTGTCTCACATGTTCCGACTTCATGGCATCCCCTGTGACATCGTCTCTGACAGAGGTCCCCAATTCATATCTCAGGTATGGAGATCTTTCTGTCGGGCTTTGGAAGCTACATCTAGCCTCAGCTTCTGTGTGTATTTAAGGACCTTGGGCCCAGATCTTCTCTGCTGGAACATTACACTACCTTCGGGTAACAAGTAACAGCCCTAAGACTCTTGTCGAAGAAAGACTTGACTAACCTGAATTTACCTTGTGCCCTCTAGTCCTGTTCCTGTGTTTTCCCTCAGTGGAAATCCTGACTTCTCGTGCTGCAATGCTGTGCTTCATTGTGGAGCCTCAGCCTGGACACTATTTGTTCTCCTTGCCGTCAACCTACAATAACATCATCGGATCAGTTTCCTGGGATTCCGTTCTGCCACTCTCCCTCTCTTCACACTCACCATCTCCATCAATGCTTCTAACTCATCCAGGATTCCTCATCCTCCACTGAGAGCTACATCTCTAGAGCTACATACTTAGATGACAAGTAGATTTGGAGGAATCCAGGTATCCAGTCCAGTACCTTATTCTTGAATCTTGATTGTACTGGGGGAAAAAAGCCTCCCTGGTAAGTTTATTCCAAGGTCTGGTTCCTCTCCAGGTTCCTCCACCTCCACCTGAGAAACAGAAAGTGGAAGTAAGCAAATTGTTCGGTACATACATTTTCTCTTAAAATACCTGAACAACAAACTCACCTTTGTGTTCCCTTTCAGAGACTGTCCTTGGACACTATAAATAAACTTTCCATCACCTTTCCATTTGTGTGGTTTGTTCTCTTTTTGCCAGTCTCTCTATTCTGGGTATAAAAAAAGTAATCAATCATGACAGAGGGGATTTGGCTAATGCGGGCTCGAGGAAGGGGGTGCGCCAGAGGGGTTTGTTCGCTCAGGGCACCAAACAGGCTAATACGGCCCCTTGATGTGAGTCCCAGAATAGAACCAAACCTGGTTTTAATGCAGTGGACCCTGAGAGCCTTTTCCTTTGAGCTCAGAGAGTTCTGCAGATTGTTCTAATTTGTTTTCTCTCTGTGCTCCTGTGAAGACAGACGTGCCCTCTTCTGCTCCGGCCCCCAGCTTCCCTGCTTTGCTCTCTTTCGTCTTGTGAACCCTTCAAATAGCCTCTTTTTTTCCTGCATACCTTCCTAATTCAAAGAATTTTGATTAGCTGGTCTTTTAACAAAATTGATCAACTTCTCCCAACAGAAAGTCAGGGTAAGGAGGACCCTGTTACCTCGACAAAAATAAATTGGATTCAAGATGACAACTAAATTCTGCTGTTTGGGTTGAAGTCTGGATTGTCTACAAATTCATGTGGAATGTGTCAAAGCTTGGCAGCACTCAGACTGAATTATGTAGAGTTGCATCAGAGAGCTGCAGCAGGTTGTTATCAAGACTGTGAACTTTTTGGCAGCTCCCACGAACGGTGGGAATAATCTTGGAGAAGCTGTAAGCTTGACTTTCAACGTAAAGAATGAATTCGGCTGTTTGGAGCCACCATCAGAGAAATGTGCCAACAAGACTTTAAAAGGCAGAAACGGCAATTTACTAGTCCTGCCTGACCCAAAACGTGGCCTTGACGGCAGACTTATCTCCATACCTCCTGGCATGTTTAGGAAAAACAAAGACGCACTCTGTCTTCTTACCCTCCCTTCCCCAAGGCCATGGACATGTGATGGAACCTCAACCGAGCTGATGATAACTAACACCTCTTATCTGGACAATAGCTGAGGGGCGCTCTGGACTCTGGTATGACCTTCCCTTAAAATTCAATGTCTTCACCAGCCTATATGTATCACGTCTATTTATGTTGCTTTGCTGTGGTAGGTTTTTTTGATGCCTCAAACTGTGCCCTGTCTAGGACAAGGTGTGAGAGATCTTTTTTTTATTCCGTCTCTCCTCATGTTTTCTTCCCTTTTCTCATCTAAGCAAAAATATTATTCTGAATAAGGATAAGAGGGCCACGCTAATTAGCAACAGCTTTGTGCACTTCGTCCATCTTTCGGATGACTGTACGTACATGTTCTCGTATCTCGGTGCAATGACAATAAAGTTTATTCTGATTCTGATCAGATTATGAAGTGGAGATGCTGAAGATGAACATTATTCTGAAATTCATTCTGAAACTTTATTCTGAAAATTTTCCACTGGTTTTAAACAGACTTCTGAGCCTCTGTCCATCTTTATTTCAGACAGATTTTGACATTTTAAAAGTCAAAGTCAAAGTCAACTTTATTGTCAGAACTGCAATATGTACAGGACAAACACAGGACCGAAATTGCGTTTCTCTCAATCCCTCGATGCAACGGTAAACACTAAACACTAAAACATTTAATAAACATAAGCATAAAATAGTAAAAGTGTAACACTGTCCTGAGTTTTTTCATAATAGTATAAAAGTATGAAAATTTACACCAACACTGAAACACCAAACACCCCTAAAACACCAAACACCCAATGAACATAAGCATAAAATGAAATAATAAAAGTGTAATACTGTCCTGAGTTTTTGCATAGTAGTATAAAAAGTATATCTATAAAATAAACTGAAGGTTCTAGCATTGACATTTGCAAAGAGTGGCACAGCAGCATATAAGTTAATGTACACAGTATATGTATGAGGTATTTGATGTTGGTATATAGGCAAAGTGGCATATGCAGTGAGGCACATAAGGCACATTTGGCATCCTTAGATAAGGCTAGTCAGAGAATGCTGTATATGTATCTGCAGTAGTGTAGATAAAAGTAGTGTAAATGTAAACAGTAGTAATAAATGTAAAGCAGTAGTAATAAATGTAAACCGTATTAATAAATGTAAACAGTGAATGTAAACAGTAGTATGACTATAGGCAGTAATGTAATACAAACATTAGTGCAAATATGAGAAGTAGTGCAAACTGAATGAGCACATGACCGAGAGTTTAGTGAATAACCCGTTTGATGACACAGAGTCCAGTGTTAAAATCTTTGTGTTGAGTGGTAATGTGTGAGAAAGTTTTTTGTGTTAAGGCAGTTCAAATGGGAGGGGAGGCAGAGCAGGCAGAGTGTTTAGCATTCTGACTGCCTGATGAACAGAGCTGTCTCTCAGTCTGCTGGTTCGAGCCTGGAGACTCCTCAGTCTCCTCCCTGATGGCAGCAGTCTAAAGCGGCTGTGTAGTGGGTGTGTGGGATCACCTGCCATGCAGAGGGCTTTCCGAGTGAGGCGTTTGCTGTGTAAGTCCTGCAGTGAGGGCAAGGAGGTGCCGACGATCTTCTCAGCTGCTTTCACGATGCGCTGGAGGCTCTTGCGGCAGGATGCAGTACATGCACCAAACCACACAGTGATGCAGCTGGTCAGGACACTTTCTATGGCACCTCTGTAGAAGGTGCACATGATGGGGGTTGAAGCTCCAGCCCTTTTCAGCTTGCGGAGAAAGTAGAGACGCTGGTGAGCCTTCTTGGCCAGTGCTGCAGTGTTCCTGCTCCAGGACAGGTCCTTTGAGACGTGCACTCCCAGGAACTTGGTGCTGTCCACTCTCTCCACTGCGGTGCTGTTGATGGTCAGAGGGGCATGTTGTGCATCCCTCTTCCTGAAGTCCACTGACTTGTTTTCACTGACTTGTTGCAAATTAACTTAATTTCAAAATGATCCTCCAGCTGTTTATTCTTCACATAACTTAACCCCCCACCCCCCACCCACAAAAAGCTTGTTTTTTAGTTCAACTTTACATAAGAGTTTATAAGATTTTCAAATCATTGCATTGTGCATGCTTTTTTGTTAAATACAATGTACCAATTTTTCAAAACTGGGGTTATAATTTATTTACGGTTACTGTATATTTATTATTTAATTCTATTAAAATCCTGTTCAGTCCCTACAACAACTAACGGTGTGTGAAACTATTTTAAGCGGCTGTTAAAAGCAACAAAGACACATTTTAAATATTTCTCTTTATTGTTCTTGGACCTTTGGTACCAGACAATAAAAAGCTTTATTTTTCAGTAACAAGGTTATTAATTTAACCAATTACCGGTAAACATTTTTTAAAGTTACTGTACTTTTACTACAATCTGATTATTCTTTATCCATTTTAAACATATATATTTGATTGCAGTTTGTTAGCATAAATAAAATGAGCTCACCTCAGTGAAAAAAACTACTAAAACGTTCTCTCCTCGTGTTCTACATCATAAGCAAATCATTTATGACCGTTTTAAAGGGAATTATGTAATATTGTCAACATCTTATTTTATCCAAGAGTATTTTGGTTATTTTTTGGGTGTGCAGTAGCCTTTCTCATTTAGCATTTGTCTTGCATGGATCACCTTTTTTGAAAGTTTGCATATTTAAATAAAAACATTTGTCCAGTTTTAAACCCGTGAACAGTATTAATTTATTCCTACAAGAAGAAATGAGACACAAAGCAGAGCCGTCCACATTGTCCTCAAGCTAATGTTTATTTGCAGACACATCCAGTTGTCCATCCCTAAATTAAACAATAACCCATTTCTAAGCAGGCTGATGCGTTCAGGGTCCACCTGCACCATGTTGGGTGTATGTATTCTTTTGGCTGGTTTCAAGCAAATACTACTCTCCACTGGATCAGCTTGATGATGACAGTCCATCATTGACCACCTGTTCAGTTCTTTCTGCTCTCTGCTGCGCTCTGCTGGACTCACCAACAGTTTACTGTGAAAAAGAACTGGCTCTAAAAATTCACCCTAGGGTGCTGCTGTGTATGAAGATGATTGAAATCCAACCCCAGGTAAACTAAAACACACAACAGATTCCACGTCTCCTTGTTTATTCAACAAAAGTTAATCAAAATGGTGTCAACACAGCACCAAGGTGAGAAGACATCAGCAATGACCTCAGAGAAGCAGCTGTAACTGCTCATCAATCTGTAAAGGGTCAAAGAGGATCATTCCAAACTTTACAGGTGTGCTCATGTTGCAGAAGGCTCCTTGCTGATTTTTTTCCCCCCCTTTTATATCCAATGTCCCCTCTGGGGCACCGTACACAACTTGGTTATCGGTCACTAAAGGTTAGTATTGTCGGACTGCAACCATTCCACTTTGAGTTTCAGCTGAGGGCCCTCTGTGTGGAGCTGGCTGGTCCTCCCTGAGACCTTTCCAGGGTGGACTCCTCTCACTGAGTCAGAGGGTCTTGTAACCTCCTGTTGCTACACACTGGACCACTGCATGTGCTCAGTACATACTTGTACCTTCAGAATCCACATCCTTCATTTATAAAGGTCCATCTGTGAGTCAGGTAATGAACCAACTACCGTATTTTTCGGAGTATAGGTCGCACCGGAGTACTGTATAGGTCGCATTGTCCAATTATTACCAATAGATTGGAAAAATCCCTAGATAGGTCGCACCTACGTTTAGCTCTGCTGCAAATGTCTGCCACAGGAGCGCACAGCAAGGCTTTTAAGAAGATTAATACTTAAAAACAATTATTTGTTTGATAAAAATTATAGCAAATATGTGTCTGAGCTGAACTTTTCCTTAATAAATGAACGTAATTGTGAAATGAGCTGGATTTAAACATTTGTTTTGCCGAAAGTGATAAAAAGCCATATATAGGTCGCACCTGAGTATAGGTCGCAGGCCATGAAAAAATGATAAAAAGGTGCGACCTATACACCTAAAAATACGGTACTTGACGAGGCAGATGGAGCTCACAAGTGGCTGTTGTGTTTAAAATGACTGTTTATGTAATTATTTTCAGTTTTATATATCCAATAGAAGTTTAATTTGTTCAAAGCAGTCATATTAGAGAAGACCGGCTGTAGGCGAGCCGATTTGCCCTGTTGGCATGCACACAGCTGGATATCTCATCGACTTGATGACTCAACGAGGCTAGCCTGTATAAATAAAGGTTGAATGAATGAATGAATCTGCTGTCATCTGTGGATCTTAAAGCTCCACTGACATGTTCTTTTAACTTTTCAAAAAATGGCACAACATATATAAATATTAAGATAGACCTCTGACCGTTTTTGCTAAAATAATGTTAAATGAATGAAATTTCTCTCAAAATAGTTTAAAATTAGCGCCGTTTTTTTAGACCGTAAATCCGGATCTTCCGGTCACGTGTCAGCATTCCTGTTTGTGACGTCACGTCCGATACTGAACTCTGCTCAAACGACAAAAATATAGACGCATCCGTCGAATTTAGCCATTTAAAACTACATTATAGCGATTTGGCTTCGCTATAATGTAGTTTTAAATGGCTAAATTCGACGGATGCGTCTATATTTTTGTCGTTTGAGCAGAGTTCAGTATCGGACGTGACGTCACAAACAGGAATGCTGACACGTGACCGGAAGATCCGGATTTACGGTCTAAAGAAACGGCGCTAATTTTAAACTATTTTGAGAGAAATTTTCATTCATTTAACATTATTTTAGCAAAAACGGTCAGAGGTCTATCTTAATATTTATATATGTTGTGCCATTTTTTGAAAAGTTAAAAGAACATGTCAGTGGAGCTTTAAGGACGCATATTCAATTGGATTTATGATAACTGGTTCCTGCTTTTTGGATTCGGCTGGTTCCTGGTCTATCAACAAACGAGGACAACGTCAGCAGCAAATCTGGACCTGGTCAGGCTGCCTGCCTTACATGATAGCTTGGTTCATATCTCGAAAACCCAGACTTGGCTGAATGGATGAGATCTCGGGGATTTTCTCAGGCACGTTCCATTGGTGTGGTCATTTTAATTTGGACATTTCGGAAGAGAGTGGACCGACACAGATTGAAGGTAGATGTCATTAAAGTTCTGCCTGTTCCCAAAACAATCGTGTTTATCTGACATTCGGCTCCCCAACTGGCCTTGACAGGCCGTCTTTATCTCAACACATCTGTGATGTTTTGTAAACCTGACACTCTCACCCTCCCAAACGTGCTACTGAGGAATTCCACTGACTTTTCAGAGGAGCCCAGCTGAATAAACATTCTGTCATCATTTCAGGACTCTGGATTCGCCTCTG
Source organism: Garcialebias charrua (assembly GCA_038048925.1). Classification (NCBI taxonomy): domain Eukaryota; kingdom Metazoa; phylum Chordata; class Actinopteri; order Cyprinodontiformes; family Rivulidae; genus Garcialebias; species Garcialebias charrua. The sequence goes on along the minus strand of JBBPBX010000700.1, from coordinate 15,524 downwards.
GTTGTCCTCGGCAGGTTTTAGGGCAACACGTCTGAACATTTACAATAAACAGGTGTTTGTTGCGAAAAGATCAGCAAACAAAACCTTCAAAGGAGACCGAGTGCTTAAGACATTTATTGTGCATATACTGTCGAGTCATACAAATAAACTTAAAACATTTCAGAATTTATCATATAATATGCATGTACATGTATTCATTAGAGTATTCATTGAAATGTACTTTTTTAGTTAGTGTGTGAAGCGTTGAACATACCACCACCCACCCTGCTGCAGCACAGTGAGGGGACAGAGAAACGACATGACCTGTGGTTCTACCAAGTTTCTGATCCAATAAACAAACATTACAAAGTACAAGCTGCACATCTTTAAGTTATTCACATAAATTTATATTTACATTTGAAATACAATGACAGCAAGTGTTAGTGCAGGAAATGAGAAATAATAAGTGGGGAAATGTCAGGAATTTAAAAAAGCTAATTGCTCCTTTACACCACTTCATTCCACCACTGGCGCTGCTTACAGATCAGCAGACTTTGACTTCAAGATGTTCAACCAACCAACCAACCCTCCGAGGATCAATGTTGCAGATTTTGTTACAGAGATCAGATTTTTTTTCTTCATTTTTTGTTGTTAAGTTTGTGACTTCAGGCAGGTACTCGTTGTTGGGATGGGACAAAATAAAAGGAACATTTTAATTCTGAGAAGACCACCAGATGATGACGATAAGTATGGCAAGTGCGATGGAGAAAACTAAGGCGAGGATGCACATCTTCTTCCTGGACTTTTGCTGTGGGAAGAGAACATACGAGACAAGACGTTACTGGCAGAAGGCGCTTCATGACAGAATAAATCCCCTTTTCCATAGTGACAGCTCGGAACAGTTTGACTCGGTTCAGCTTAGTACATGTTGCTTTTCCATATGCAGTCCAGTACCGCTTCTACTGGGCGGGTCCAGAATCCAACTCACCACACCAGCTGGTGGCAGTAGTGCCGCATTAAAATATTTACTAGTCACCACTAAACCTATTACAGGTGGTCCTCGAGTTACGGCGCCCTCGACTTATGGCAACTCGGACTTACGAACGCATCATATTAATAAAAATATGAAATATTAAAATAAAAATAATTTTTTTAATGTGTGTTTAAATGTTCTTTATTTCATGTGTACAGCACTTTGTTACAGCTGTGGCCGTTTTAAATGGTTTTATAAATAAAGTATAATTGTAATTTTTAAGCCTATTTGCGCAGTTTCCGGAGGTTTCCGGCAATACCGCCTCCGCCGTTTTGCGGTTACCTTCGGTTAGTTCCAGCCTCTACAGCCTGCTTTGGAGGACTGTGCATCCGATAAAAGGTTGCCTTATACGGATAAATGAGCTGGAAAACGCTCGGTGAACTCTTTGGATGTCTCAGGCCCGGAGCAGCAGCCGCCGATCGCTCCGTTGCATCCCACCACGCCGTCCGACACCACCATCATGGGATGGGCTAACGTGCAGCTAATGGCGGAGCTAACGCGGACCCCCACCGGTGACACAGAGCCGACGGGCGGCGGAGAGGCCATCTGCGTCCGGGAGCTCACCTCGATGTCCGCTTGGCAGCCTAAGATGTCGGGGGACACTGAACTAACATGCTGAAACGCGTATGTAAACAGCCGCGCAGCCTTTTGGAGGGACGACACCGAGCTAACGAGGGGCTAAAATTCTAACGCTAGCCCCTCCGGAGACACGGACCCGACGGGCGGAGATGCCTGCTGCAGCCGGGAGCTCGCCTCAATGTCTTCCTGGTAGCCTCAGATGTTGGATGAACACCGAGCTAACATGCTAAAACGTGGATAAACAGCCGCGCAGCCTTTTGGAGGGACGACATCGAGAAAAATCTAAAAAAGTTAAGTCTGGTCCTCTTGACAGTCAAAAAACAAAAAAAAAACTTTTGTTTTGTTTTTTGAATGTCCAGAGGACCAGACTTAACTTTTTTAGATTTAAATTTGATATTTTCAGGAAGATTAGCTGTCTTTTTTTAAAGACTGACTACTGTAGTTGTTTTATTTTGTGAATAAAATCAAATAAACAGTATTTTATGCAGTTAAATAAGGTGGTAGATTTTTTTCCCCTAAGGGTCATGAATAAAGTTAACAGACAATAAAAGGGTTAACCTGGAAGCTTCAGAATTTGTCCAGATAAAACATCTTTCATGTCAGATTTTTAGGGTCACACACCCACGGATTGGATACAATTTGGATTTAGCTCAAAATCATGATTTCAACTTGAAACAGATTTCGCTACAGGGTGAAAATTTATACAAGCGGGGTGCCCCACCCCGTCAACAGAACTGAGCATCCCGCCTACCAAATTGACCCCCGACCCCGGCACTGACATAGCGCTAAGCTAGTGGCATGCAATACAGGTGCTCTAGCTAAAAAGCTAAAGGCATTTCTTCCCTCATGCTGAATTAAAGATCCAGTGACTCCGCCCCCTGACCAATCAGTGACCGACAGTGTTCTGATGTCACGTTTTGGTGCCGGCTCGGCTCGCTTGGTACCGCAGAGAAATGGGTCTTGAAAAATGGTCTGGTTCCACGAAAAATTGCAAGTGGAAAAAGCCTTGGAACCGTACCGAGCCGAACAGTGCTGAAGAGGAGCCGTGGAAAAGGGTCATGACCCAGCCAGAGACGGACCCACCTGGTAGTAGGCAGCCCTCTGGAGCTGCTCTGCTCCTCGCTCCACATGAACTTCAGCGTTCTCCACGTTTGCCTCAATGCTATCTGTAGGACAGAAGGTCATCTGATGAGAAACCAACCTGGATCTTAAACTAAAAACAACTTCTCTTGTTTGCACCCGTTTTGTGACACTTTACAAAGCTGAGATTTTAAAAGCTCCAGTCCTTTGTATCTCCATGAAGACAGGACTAACAGAAAAACGTTGACGTAGCAGCCTCACCAATGTCTACTACGACTTACGGCCCTTGAAACTAAAACCATGAACCGTTTTGAAATTATCTGTAATATATGACCTGTTTGGTAGAGCCGCACAAGACTGAACAGGACTACAAGACTTTTACAGCTCGTTTCATACACATTAACTCAAATTAAAACAAGAAAAACAAGAACGACAAAAATAAATAAAACATTACCGGTAATTGTTTAATCATTTCAAAACACAAAACCAAATCAAGATGGAAAAGATCTCAGTCCTAACCCGGAGAAGAAAAAAAAAAGTGTTTCAGCTGCATTTACAGTAAAAATCTCCCCATTTGGAGCCATCTTCAGATTTATTATGAATTAGTTCTGTTTGTGTGAAGCAGAACAACTCGTTCATCAGGTTTAAATCTGAACTGCACTGTCTGACCCGAGTCTGTAGATCTCAGAACCAGGTCCGGATGTCATTAACAGTTTACTCGCCTGGTCTCAAACCATTTAGAGCAGGGGTGCCCACCGGTCAATCGCAAAGGCATTATGGGTATATCACGTGGCATTAAAAAAATAGACTTTAGCCCGTCATCCATCATCACTATGATATTTGTCACTTGATTGACATACAGGGCAGCCAGTCACAGCCCTCATTTTCTCAAACCAGGTCTCAGAGTGGACATTTTTGGGCAACCAAACCCCCACACCTCCAGAAGGTGTGAAGTTCTCCGTGTGTGAAGTGGCACATGCGCACTCCGGGTGGCTGCAGTCCAAAGTTTTACTGCTCTAACAACAGTTATAATAAATGTCAGAGAACAGAGTGTTTTTGTGCTGCTCACCCTTTAGCATGAAGGAGCAAAACTAATAAAATCCAGCCTCCAAAGAGACTTTGGTGTATTCACCAGTTTGGACTAACTGTCATGAAGATACTGCATGCACGATGAATACAGCTGAGCACGGCATCAGGGTTGCCAGATAAATGTAAATGCACATGTTCAACAAACAAAACACACACACCTCATCTTAGAATATCATTATAAAGCCACAGTACTATAGTTTATCATATCTTATCTGGCAACCCGACTGACATGGACTCTACAGGGTTTTTCATGTTAACGTGTTCATTTTTTGTTTATTACCCCAATAAACATTTAAAAAACACTAATGTTTCCAGAAGTTGTTTTCGTGTAAGATCGAGAAGCTGTCCTTCCACCAGGCGGACCAGTTCGGACCAGTTGGGACCAGTATCCAGGATGAAAACAGAGCAGAGTCCAGTTCATTAATGTAGTTTACAGTTCAGTTAACATGTTTTTAATTGTTTATGTTTATTAAATTTGTTCTTTTTTTTTTTTTTTAACAAAAGAAACAATACAAGACAATCCCATAAATGATAATGTACAAAATATAAAAAAATGAAAGGTAGCAGAAAGAAGAATAAATCTTATTATATCTGCCCCTTTTTTCCAACAATCAGATTTTAATTGTGTTTTTAATTGTGTTTTTAATTGTGTTCAGTTTACTTATCAGTGTTTGTGTGACATACAGTTTGTGGTGTTGAATAAAAAAATAAAATAAAAACCTGGTGTCTTCATTTTCAACTTTAATAACACGCAACATGTTACGCATCGTTTAAATGACGTAACTTGAGTCCAGATAGCTTCATTTAGCTCAGATAACTTTATATATCTCCCACGCTAACATGAATACTGTTTATTATTGTTAAACTGTTATTATTTAGCACATTTAGTATGTTATAGTGCAGCGTGACACGTGAAACATCCGCCTGCCTCGTTCAATAAACAGTGATATTAGAACAGGATCCAGCTGTGTCTCTTCCAACACAGATGTTCACAGCAGCTACATTCAGGTGTAGATTAATTAAATATGAGACTCAAAATATATTCCATCAGTCGCAGTTCAGACAGCGGTGTGTGTCCACCACCACTGTTGTTGAAATATGTCATCTGTTCACGCATACATGTGTGCATGTGGTTTAACACAAAGCCTCAGCGGGAGATGTTTATGTAATCAGTGGGGGTCAGTGAAAATCCTCCACTCTAAGAGGTGGATTCAGAAACCTCCAGATTCAAAGAGGGGGGCCGGTGGTGTCGTGTAAATGATCAGCAGAACTGCAAAGAGAAAGGAGTGGTTTCACTCAAAATACGCACCATGTAAACGGCCCCTGACAGTGGCTGCTTTAACAAAGATGCAAAGCTTTGTCTTGTGTTGGGAGAGGAAAAAGCTGTGACTGACACGCAGCTCGAAACTTTGTTGACACAGAGCGGTTCATTCAAGAGCATAGGAACTTTAAATTCAGAAAGAAACAACCGTAATCAAACAGAACCGAGCCCAGTAAACAAGCGTTTGTGGGCTTTCTAACAGCTTTGTTAATAAAGGTTATTAAAGGCTGAATGAATATACAGGGAGTCCTCGACTTACAAACCAGTTCCAGACCTAAGGACCGTTCGTATGTCGAAAATGACATAAGTCGGATCACATACAAAAAAAAAAAGTACCGTACAGTACTGTACAGTCACCAAGCACTTAGCCTATCCTAACACAGTTTTTAAAGATGAAGGAGTGAGTTGAATTGTCTCCCTTTCACATAAAGGGAGCTAGCTCCCTTTATGTGAATGGAGCCTGCTAGGGAGGAGGGAGACAATTCAACTCACTCCATCTTTAAAAACTGTGTTAGGATAGGCTAAGTGCTTGGTGACTGTACAATACTGTACATGTATTCATTTATAAAAAAAAAAAACATTAAATTTTTTTTTTTTTTTAAATGAGATGCGTTCGTAAGTCCGAAACATCGTAAGTCGAGGACTACCTGTACTTCATTAGAATCAGACTTTTTTTTTAAAGCAAGTCAGCCTTTAATTGTTTGCTCTGTATGTGTTCTGTTTCAATTTTAATGATTCAGTTGTTTTTGGTTATATTCATTCAACCTTTATTTAGACAGGTTAATTATGTTATGCAGGATTTTTTTTTTTTTTTAGACATTTATTTTGTAGTTACAGCTTTCTTAAGCTGTGTGACAATTGGGACAAAGCTTTGACTCAGAAATATATTATTGTTACTACTTTATGGAAAGAAAAATATATCGAGATATATATCATTTATCGCCATTTATCTTAAAATATCGAGATATTAATTTGGGTCCGTATCGCACAGCCCTACCTGGAAGTCAGATCAGAATCTAGCCAAGATTTCTGACTCGGTCACTGGTTTGAGGTGTTCACTGACAGCACTCCTCTTTTCTTTACAGTTACACACAGAATCTAGCCAAGATTTCTGACTCGGTCACTGGTTTGAGGTGTTCACTGACAGCACTCCTCTTTTCTTTACAGTTACACACAATTATCTCCGTTTTGTCGTGTTTCAGTCGGAGGAAGTTTTGTTCTTTGACAAAACACTCAATGAGAAAGTGCAATTAAGTTTGCTAGTGAACATTTCATTCAATGCTTTGAACATTTTCCTCATCTTGTGTGTAACTGGTTTACACAAGCTCAAATAAATAACAATCACAACTGGAAAGTTCCTGGAGAAACTTTGATGGAGACTGCCAGGCTGCTGACAATTTAAATGACTGAGTTGACAGTACTGTGTTTGTGTTGGCTCTCAGCTACTACTCCAAATTTATTTCTGATTTGGATCCAGTATGTAATTGGAAACATTCTCAACATTAACCTAATTTCAGCTCTATCCACCTTATTCCTAGCCCCCATGATGCCTTGTGCGAATTATGTGTACGTGTTCCGCCGGAAGTGAGAGCAGCAGTTAAAGCCCAGTCTACTGGCTGTATTTATCACGTTTGTTTTTTTGTTTTGTTTATTTCTAATTAATTGCAATGGTTACTTCGTGTTGGGTCAGTGGGTGTTCCTGTCGGGTAGACGTTTGTTCAAAGCGCAGTTTTCACTTCATCCCAAAAATAAGTAAACGTGAAGGATTTATCTCCATCGGACGAGCTGACAGCTGCCCCTCCTCTGCTCGGATCTGCTCTCGAAGACGTCGTGTTCAGATCACGTTTTCTCCGGTAAACAAAATATTCTACATAAATCATTTTGTGAAACAATTTCAGAACAATGTGAGAGTATAATTTTCTCTGTGTTGGAGCTGTTGTTTTTTCTTCATGATTTAGCACCGTCTACTAGCTGTGGTTAGCTTAGCATGTAGCGTTAGCATCTGTTAAAGTATTTACTAAACAAATCTGTGGATAAATAATATAAACACATGTGTGTGTAATACATTTGCAGTACATACATATACTGTGTGTATGTGTATACTGTATGCACACTGTATATACAGTATATACATACATACTGCACATACATACTGTATTGTTTGTACTGTTTTGATTGTAGGTCCCTGTTACTCTCATGTGAATAAAGCAGTGGGATGCTGTCTGTACAGAAAATATTCCATAACACAAGTTCATCTTTTGGTTATTACTACATTTGTTCTATTGAAATATTTATATTTTCAGGAAGGCCTACACACAAGTCAAACACAGACTGGTCACCCACGCTGAAGTTGACAGACACACTTACTCTGATCTTACTCTAATCTTTGTGAATGAGTAAAAATTTTAGGAGCAACTGTATTTATTTTTTCTACTTTGAGTAGCAAACTTGGTCTTATTTTAGACTTTGTGATGCAAACATGACAGTTTATTCTTTTTTTTTTAAGGAACAGACGAGTGAAAGGCCAAGTTCCATCGTCTTGGATTCCGGAGGGGTTGGCTGCTTGCTCCAGTCGTCCAGTGGTCGTCCAGTGGTCGTCCAGTGGTCCCACATGATTAGGAATCTGTTCCAGTTTGTTTAAAATCAGAAACTGCCCATCATTTCTTGTTGAAGAGTGTATTTGACCTGGTATTTATTCTGGTATTTATTCTGCAGCCAATCATTTTCATTAAAAGACATCAAATCACCCACAGTTCTCATATTGTATTCAGTTTCAACTGTTTTTAGTTTATAATTATCGCTTTTATTCTGAACTTTATCAATCTCCTCCCGGAGGAGGAACCATACAGCAACATGCATGTTTCTAAGTTTTGTACTTGTCAATAAAAAACTAAACTGGTGTAATGGACCTACCCAGGGTCAAACTAAGGTTTTTGAACTGTCCAGTGATGACCTTTACTGACCTTTCAGTAAAGCAAGACATTTACTACAAAATCATTCATTTAGCTATAATCTGATAACATAGTCACCAAAAAGAGACTATTTCTATCTTTGATTTTAGGCTGATGTGATCAAAAGAATAACCTTTGTCATTTTCATGATGTGTGCTTTTAAGCTGTGTTATTCTTTAAGAGTTGTGTTCACTGCGGTGTTAAAGGTGAAATCTCGGGTCACAGAGACCCGACTGTTTTGTTTAGAAATAAGAAGACAGTTTAATCCGTTGTTTTTCATGAACAAGGCTCCAGCTTCTCTGTCTTTTCCTAAACAAATCTCCCTCTGCTCTGGCTGTAACCTTGGGCCTGATAAGGCAAGTGCACTCCTCTCTTTGTTCCTGCTTTTTAAGTTCTAACTGTGCGAGAACGCTTCAGAGTTTGCTGGGAATTTCAAAGAGATGTGAACCTTTCCCAAAGAGCTGGGTACGTTTGGTCAAGAGCTAACGACCTGCGTCTTCAGCTAAGGACTGATAACAGGCTGTTATGAGTCCACTTCGAATAAGCGTAAGCTCAAACTTTGTTATTCCTTCCTGGAATAAATTATCTTGAGCCAAGAAACCACGACTGTCACGGCTTCTGCCGACGAAAGCGAGTATCACCGACACCGACAAGGTAAACACGTCTGGAGTCCAGCTTGGACTTGCGGGACCGACGACTCGTCAGTCCAAGGCTGACCACAGCTCTTTGCCAGAACCAAGGCGGACGTCTTAAGGTAAAGGAGCAGCTGTTTGCTTGCTGGAGGTGTGATGATATCTTAGCTGGACGCGTACGGAAGAGTGTCATCTGGTTTCATAAATGCAAGATAAACTTCCTCTCTTAACCTCCCAATTCTTCTTAAATCTTTCCTCCTACTCTTTCCCCTCTCTATCTAAGCTGGAAACTATAATTAAGCTGAAGAGCCCACAGACTAAATATGTTAACATCCAATATTGAAGTCTGTTGTGTTGAATTTAAGTGTGCTGACGTTTTAAATTGAAAGAAAGTGAAATCATGTCAATCAAGTGTAATGGTGTTAATTTAGTTGATTCATTTTAAATAAATGATAGTGTCTCTTTGACATATCAAACTAAGTCAATGTCCATTGTCACTTAATGGCTCTGTTTATTTGTCCATCATAAAGATCACAGAAATATTGGGTAAACTGAAAAAGAACAGAATCCGTGAATTTACTATTCAATCTGAATAAGTAAATTAATTAAGGTAAAGAGGTCAGTATTAATATTGACCTCCTCATAATTCTTACATCTGGTGGCCCTCGTACGTGGTTCTGAAAGTTTATTGATATATCTGTGATCTCTCATGAACTTGAAACGTTATGTTGGCATGATTATTCCAATTTTTGGACTCTGAAGGTGATAATTTTTGGCTGAGGTGTTCAAGACAGGCAGATTCTGCATTGTTTTTATCATTTGAAGCTGAGAGATTGTTATTGTTCAACTCCTTAACACGCTGTTGGAAGCTTTTAGGTGAGGTTTTTGTCAGCCCGTGGTCTGTGGGGGTTCTGGTCCTGTTCGGTCCAGTTCACACAGACTCCTGTACAAAGCTTTGTTTGACCGCCGAGTCAAAAGCCTGAAAGCTACTTTAACATCTACAAGATTGCTGTGTGTGGTATTTTTGCAAGTTAGAGCAGGTCGAAAAAGCATATTACTGTTAGAACGTGTCGGCTGGGTTCTGTCAGACCCGTTTCCTGCTCCATTGAAAAGTGGACCGGAACCGACCTTGAAGTGGCTCCGAGCGAGTCCGTGTTTGTTCTGCAGCTGAAGTGCTGGGTTACTGAATGTAGCTAAGTCGTGCCTGTTTTAATTGTGATTGCCACGTTTCAGAATTTTGGGAAGTTTATTTAAAGCGTTTGAGTTGTTTAAGAGTCTAGAGTTGCGTGCTAAGCTAACGTTACATAGACGTGTCCTACACGTTGTTTATGAGCTGTGATTGGATGAACGAGAGCTGTGAGCTGTCAATCACTCGTGGCGAGCGCTGATTCGCTGTAGTGGGAACGCACGCCGTTGCGACCAACCCACTTTGTCGTCATTTCCGGCACTGCCGTGGTCGGAGGTAAGAACTACATTCACCATGAATGCATGAGTGATACACTGCATACGCTGTGATTGATTTGTTGACGTCACGTATCTTGTAGCGAGCTCCGCCTCGCTCACGTACGAAGCTGGTGACGCGCTACGCACGCTGCGTTGGCCCGCCCATTCTTGTCGTCATTTCCTGATGCACATTGAGTGACAATCAGACGCAGTTCACACACACACGGTGACAAGCAGTTCACACGCTGACAGAACAAACTGAGTTTCACTGAGAGTTTAAACATTCATTTAAAGCCATCTAAACTGTCTAACGACATAGATTTGTCTCTGACAAGAACGCGGTTCGAGCGTTTATCACTGATACACTAGAAACTAACTCTGAAAAGGTTGTTTTTAGTTTAAATACTGATTAGAAAAATCAGTTTCCTCGTGATTAAAATTACGACTCGAAGCTGCCCCCTGTTGGTTAATAGACGTTGACAGATGAGTTTTCTTAAAAACATCATAAAAAAGTCAGCATTTTTATGGTGAGTTACCAGCTTTTAAATTTGTTCTGTACACAAACAATAACTCCTGTTTATTTTAAATAAATTATTTAGAATAACAGAGGTACAGACAAACATTTTTGCTTATTTTAAATACGAAAGAATTTAAAATAACAAACAAAAGTACAGTTTTCACTCCAGATAACTGAATATTTTTTTTTCCTCTCTTCCTTCTCTCTGACACATCATCTTCCAGTTATCCTGTGTACATTTAAACTTTCCTGTTTATTTTCAAATAGTGAAAAGTTTAGAGTAACGAATACAGAGCATCTTTTATTTTTATTTTCACTGAAAATCCAGATAAAAGATGGCAGGCGCAGAGGGTGAGACCCCTAACACCACTGATACGGGGCAGCTTGTGCCAACTGAAGGCCACGACCCGACCAACGCAGATTGGATCGAATGTGCCTTATTTTCACTCACAGGGCCCATCACAAACTACCATGAAGAGACACAGTTGATGGAGGAAGCAGATGTGGACAGTGCATTAAAAACTGTAACAGCTGGAACCACAACGGCTGAAAAGAAAGCAGACAGAGATAAACGTTTGGCTAAATTAAGCCTTCTGTTAAAGGCCAAGCTAGACTTTGAAACTGCTGTACGCCGGGCTGTCTCTACATCATGTTTAACAGCACAAATGGAGGTTGCCGCTTTACAGCAGGAGGTAAAGAGTTTAACACAGTCGAGTATTGGCAGCGCTGAACAAACGCGTAGTCTCTACGAAGAATGCAGAGTGTTAAAAAGGGATTTTGACCAATCACAAGATGATTTGGAAAAATGTGTGGTGGAGAAGGATACGTATTACCATCAATACAAGTCGCTTCAGGCGGATTGTGGGGAGGCACGAGACGCGCTGGAAAAATGCACGGACACCCTGGAATCATTATCACTACGGTACACAAGGCTGCAAGAAGATTATAGAAAATCACAAGAACAGCACATGATGTTACAACGTGAAAATGATGGGTTAAGAGTCCAACTGAACAGTTGTCGAATAGAGCGTGCATCAGCAATGAACAGACTCTTTGAAGAAGAGAGAAAATGTTTGGGTCTCATGAGTAAACACCTTGAGAACCCACCGCCTCCGCTGCCCCCTCCCATACCTGATGACCCACTCCCTCCTCCACCGCCCCCGCCCATGCCCGATGCACTACTCCCTCCAACACCACCGCGCCGTCCCTTAGGGCCTCTAATACCAACAATCCCACCGGATGCACCGGTGGGTGGATCTGATAATAACCCACAAATACCTCTATCAATGGCTGAACTACGGAATATGGCGAAAAGCATTCAAACCTTCGCCCCTGGCCCAATGGGCTCACACGAAACCAAGATCTATCTCGAGGACCTTGATTTCCAGCTTCAACGCTTCCCAGAAGCTACAGTTGATGATAAAATCTGTCTGGTAAGGTTAACCTCGGACAGGACAGTGCATGCCTTCATGAAGCGTCAACGAGACGCAGTAATGAAAGACTACAGTCTTCTCTGTGATGCGCTGATAAAGGAGTATACTCCTTGCACGGGGCCCGATGGCATCATAGCGGCAACCGACATCAAGCAAGGTAGGAATGAGCACCCGAGGTCATATTATGACCGAATATTCCGTGCCTATTTCGGTGACAGATGCGAGCCAGAGATGGAGGAAGAGATAGGGTTTAAATATATCTTCAGCAAAAATCTTTGCCCTGACATAAGAGAGAAAGTACATGTCAGCGCAAACTATAAACGGAGGTCCATCGAAGACATAAGAGAGTGCGCGATAGATGTTTTTACAGGTCGCTCACCAAACAAGACACCCTTTGAAGTGTGTCCTGGTGAAAAGGTCAAATACCAATCGCTAGACCTTGAAGGAGCAAGAGCGCCAGCTCACTCTTTTAAGGAAGCCGAGAATAAGCAATATTTCCAACCTGACAGACCGCAAAATGAAGGTGTCCGCTGGAACAAAGACCAAAAGGGGTCCAGAGACCCTAAGTGGTACAGGCCGCATCAAGAGGAAGAACCCCATCATCAAAAAAGGGGGGCTTTCCAAAAGAAAAAGAAATATGGGTCCCAAGGTGACTCATATGGAAGAGGGCGGTCCCAGAGGGGACCCCCGAGCAATGCGCCAGATCCTGCACCTCAAACTGAACAGTCTGGGGCGAGGAAAAACCCACAGAAGTTCCAGAAAAAAGGCCCTAAACCTCTGTCCTCAGAAGAGATGGAGAACATACGTCGGTTGTTAGAAAGTTTGAAAAAAACAAACAAGGAAAACAAACCTGGAGTGATGTGTAGCACTATCATTGATAGTGACTCAGAACACACTAATAACAGCAATGCCACGATTGCTGACAGTCGCCAAGATACTGATGGTCAGGATGCTGACAATCAGGGTATAGACAGTCAACATGACGTTGACTGTAACCATGACTTCATTGTTACAGAGTCCGAGAGCCCCTCATCGGAAAAAGGGGGGGTAAGCTCACTCACCAAAGACAATGACTCGTCACAGACCGATCACTCAGACCCATGTGTGACTGCACTACCAGTACAGGTGAATGAAATTCACACAGACAATGGTAGACGTAACACACGTCGGAAAAAACCTGATAGGTTCCTGTGTAACATTATCAGGAAGGGGCCCGCTAAGAAGGCTTACCTGTCAATCACTTTAGAAGGGGTCCTCACAGAAGAGGCCCTCCTGGATGGTGGGGCTGACATAACCATTATGTCTCCCACACTGTTGAAGGAGCTAAGGATAGCCGCTAGCGGGGTTGACAGGGAAATACCCCTCAAAGAATGTGCTGTAGTACTGCAGGGACTCTCAGAGACGAGTACAACCCTTACAGCTATAGCCATGGTTCATATGCAGATTGGTGAAATGACGCTATACCACCCGGTACACGTGTCCACCGTTGACTCATTCCCATTTTTGGTTGGCCAAGACTTTATAAACCGCTTTGACGCGATTATAGATTATGGCGATCAAACAATGTGGACCAGAGTGAGCCAACCACTGCCGATCGATATGCCTACACATGGTGACACTGACTGTTTAACAGCAGGTACCGCGGAAGGCACAAAGGGGTCCTCCAACGAGAGCACAATCCCGGTAAGTGAACCTTCAGCAACAGGTGAGGCAGAAAAGGCCCAACAAGAGAGCCTCCTCTGCGAGCTGAAACAGTCAGCACTCACTGAACACTACCTACCGCAGGTAGTCAAAGGTGTTGAGATCCAAGGATCCCACACCGATGATGCTGTTTTGTCTCCTTGGACGGAGAAATCAGCGATCAGCCAAGCTTTCTATGGAACCTTGGTTAAAAAACAGTTGGGTCTAGAAATGAACAAAAAGGCTTTCCGCTTTTCGTTGGACCCCAACGATAAACAGGTAATGACCGCAAAAGGGATCATTGACCTGAAACTGATCTGGAACCAACGAGAACTGGATCACCCGTTCCTCGTGGTCCCGAACTTACCACATGCAACCTACATAGGCTCCGACATTTTGGTAAGGTTAGGTGTCCGAGTGGACATCAACAACAATGTACTGTGGTCACTAGACACAGCCACAAAGGACTCTCCTGTGCTAACAACAGAGAACCTTAAGGCTGGACAGACCATTCCAGAGGTCTGTCAGATTGCTAACAGCCATAACACTGCGGTACCACCTCAGGTTATGAACAAGCCGGTGATGTGTCACATCATGAAAGGACAAGCTATTAGCACAAAACTGGCATACTTTCAACCATCTCCTATGTTTTTCAACTTAGGACTGTCCATGGAGGCCACATTCCAAGTGACCCTCGACTGCAGAACCACGACTGTTGCTGTGTGCAACACAAGCACAGAAGAGGTACTGATCCCAAAAAACACACAGCTAGGATGGTTGATCTCCACTGATTTTCATGATTTTGAGCTAAGCATTCCATTTCTGGGAGGACTCCCAGAGAACTTGATCCCATATCAACACACGGGGCAAGTCTTGTTCACGAAACCAACACAGGCCATAGCTCTTTTCTCCCCCAGTGAGTCCGACCAGGACACTGTCCGCAGGTTCGGTTTCAACAAAGGAGACAGTCTATGCCCCCAAACTTACAGTGCACTACCTGTTGACAGGTTTTACGACACTGAAGGGGACTCACTGGAGCTCCCCAAAGAACAAGAACCCCTCTCAGTTGCTTCACAGATTGACCAGGTGGTCGCCCAAGCCGACGCCCTGAAAACTGATGAAGAAAGGGACAAACTTCGCAAAGTTCTTCTAAAATATGAGAAATCATTCTCAACTGACTCGATGGATTGTGGGTTGACCACGCTCCACACAGTGAGCATCCCAACCCCGCCTAATGCTCCCCCTGCATTTGTCAGACAGTACAAGATTCCTCTGGCAGCACATCAACCTATCAGAGAAATCATTAATGACCTGTTAGAAAAAGGTATCATCCGATACTGTAACAGCACTTACTCTGCGCCTTTATGGCCGGTGTTAAAACCTAATGGTAAGTGGAGACTCACTATAGACTACAGAAAGCTAAACAAACAAGTTCCCTTATCCAGATGGCCTATGACGCAACTCCAACAGGAACTGCCCAAGGTCACCAATGGTAAGTACTTCTCGACTCTCGACGTCGCCTCTGGTTTTTGGACCATCCCTGTGCGCGCCGAGGACCAGTACAAACTAGCTTTCACTTTTGGTGGCCGTCAGTACACCTTTAACAGGTGTCCCTTTGGCTACGCTAACTCACCTGCAGAGTTCAACATTTTCTTGAACAAAGCATGTCCAGACGCCCACGAGCGTGGGACACTGATCTACGTGGACGATGTCCTTTTGAGACAGCCAACACTGGACTCACATTTGGCTGAGATCGACCACGTTCTGAATCAGCTGACAACTGCTGG
>JBBPBX010000699.1:92333-112915 GCA_038048925.1 Garcialebias charrua | reverse complement strand
TTTCTTGAGAATGAAGGAAGCAACTCAATGAGGATCTCGGAGGATGTGTGTTGTCTGTAGTTTGTCTTCCTCATCACTCTCCATGTGTGTTTTTCCACACTCGGCAGAGAGTGGTCCCTGCAGTTTGCTGTCTGTACATGTAGTTACATCTCAAGGGTTTTCTGCTGAGCCTCTGTAGCATTGCCAAATCAACAGATGTTACAAAACGTTAAAAACCCTCAATAAAAGTAGAATAAAACGTTGAGTTATTGACTCTAAAGGACCCCAGTTTCTTTAAAAAAAATACATCCTCTGCTGAGTCTTGGTGCTGATACGGTGATGGTCCAGAACCACGCAGGTACTTGCAGCACGAGACAATTGCCGTGAAAAAGGTAAGTCCTTGAACATCCTGCGACTTTGCAAGTTTTCCCACTTAGAAATCATGGAGGGGTCTGAAATTTTCATCTTAAGTGCACGTCCACAGTGAGACAATCTAAAAAATAAAAAAAAATCCAGAAATCACAATGTACGATTTTTAAATAATTTATTTGTGTGTTACTGCTGTAAATACCGTATTCGTCGGTGTATAATACGTGTTTTTTTTTTGCTCATTTGAATGTCCTGCGTATTAAACACCGAAGAGTATTATTTATGGATTTTTTCCCATATTTTTAGACCCATTTTTCGCTCTGATTCGCCGTTTTACATTTTGGGCAAAAATGGTGCAGTACCAGTTTTGGCCGCTATGGGCGCTCTGGGCAGCAGCAGAGAGCGAAGAGGAAGAGGGCCACTTCCAGACGTTTCTAGCTCATGTGTCCGAAAAAAGCCTCCTCTGGTCGGACTGACTCTGTCGCTGCCCGCTCCTTGCTATGGATGTAGCTGTTAGCAAGATACCGTAACTCATAAACCACACCGCGGATTTTTAAATCCAGCTGATTTCACATTTGGTTGAGCTCAGGGGACTGTCTGCTATAAAGTCAGGTAAGAAATATATTTTTTAAGCGTTTATTTAGCTAATTTAAAGAAACAAAGCGTCCGGTCCGAACCGCCTGCCTAAAATTCGGCGAACTTTTTTTTAAAATCCAGCTGATTTGAACATTTCGTTAAGCTCAGGAGCACGTCTTCTATAAAGTCAGCTAAGAAATATATTTTTTAAGCGTTTATTTAGCTAAATTTAAAGAAACAAAGCGTCCGGTCCGAACCGCCTGCCTAAAATTCGGCAAACTTTTTTTTTTTATCCAGCTGATTTGAACATTTCGTTAAGCTCAGGAGCACGTCTGCTATAAAGTCAGCTAAGAAATATATTTTTTCTCGCAAAGAAATAATTGTTTTACCGTGTTTCCTTGTGAAGATCTTCGTACTCGCTTGCTTCTGTCGCCGCCATCTTGATTAGGGCAAATGAGGCGCTGACGCGTCGCGTGGCGATGACGCGTATTAAACACCGAAGCGTATTATTCATGTTTTTTTCTTGTTTGTTGTTAATAATTGGACAAAGCGTATTAAACACCGGTGCATATTTTACAACGGCGAATACGGTAAGTATTTGATGTGGCCCTCAAAGACCTGTTAGTCTGCCTATAAAAAGTCCACCTCCACTCTGCTTATTATTCTAAATGAGAAGCACCTGTTTGAGGTGGTTAGCTGCATAAAGACACCTGTCCACACCACACAATCAGTAAGACTCCAACTACATACTAACATGGCTAAGACCAAAGAGCTGTCCAAAGACACCAGAGACAAAATTGTAGACCTCCACAAGGCTGGAAAGGGCTACGGGGCAGTTGCCAAGCAGCTTGGTGGAAAAAGATCAACTGTTGGAGCAATTATTAGAAAATGGAAGAAGCTAAAGATGACTGCCAATCTCCCTCAGACTGGGGCTCCATGCAAGATCTCACCTCGTGGCGTATCAGTGATCCTAAGAAAGGTGAGGAATCAGCCCAGAACTACACGGGAGCCGGTCAGTGACCTGAAGAGAGCTGGCACCACTGTTCCCAAGCTTACTGTGGGTAATATACCAAGTAGTAAGGCGTATACTGCATTACGCTGAGCTCTGCCGGGGCCTTCACGTCATAGTTTAAAACCATGCATGGCACGGAAGGTTCCCCTGCTTGAATCAGGACACGTCCAGGCCCGTCTTAAGTTTGTCCATGACCATTTGGATGATCCAGAGGAGTCATGGGAGAAAGTTCTGTGGTAAGATGAGACCAAAGTAGAACTTTTTGGTCTTAATTCCACTTGTAATCTTTGGAGAACGGAGAATGATGAGTATCAGCCCTACTGTGAAGCATGGGGGTGGAAGCATCATGCTTTGGTGGTGTTTTTCTGCACATGGGACAGGATGACTGCGCTGTATTAAGGAGAGGATGACCAGGGCCAAGTATTGAGAGATTTTGGAGAACAACCTCCTTCCCTCAGAGCATTGAAGATGGGTCATGGCTGAGTCTTCAACAAGACAATGACCCGAAGCACACAGCCAGGAGAACCACGGAGTGGCTCCGTAAGAAGCACATCAAGGTTCTGGAGTGGACTAGCCAGTCTCCAGACCTAAATCTCAACTCAGAATTAGTTGCACTGACATCTCAAAATAAACTCCTAATGGGCTTGTTTGAGGAGGTTAAACAACTGAGACTGCATTTAGAAAATAAAGACAAAAAAATAAATATTCTAGAGCAACGAATTGATGATCTGGAACAAAATGCGAGACAAGATAATCTTGTTATCACTGGACTAGAGATTAAACCTCGACATTTCACAAGAGTGGTTTCAGGTGAAAAATCGACAGAGGATGGATCACAAAGAGAACAGCGAACTAGGGCTGGGCCATATCATATCGTTACCGGTAATACCGGTATAAAAAGCTTGCCCGGGCAAAAACCTTTTATCATGATATGCTAATTTCATGACGTAATACGTCAGGGCGTCCCGCCCCTTAACACCCGACAACTGCGCACCTCCCCTCCACCAGTCTACTGGTGTAAAACGCTAATTAGTTACTGCTAAAATGTTAAAAACAACGCGCGCGCGTCTCAACTTCTCTCCCCCTGCTCTGCAGCCGGCACAGACAGCTGTCCCCTCCTCCCCTCCTCCCCCGCCCTGCTCCGCTCTGCGCAGCTCGGTGCTGCATGTCTCGCTGCGTGTCCCCGCTGTAACTGTGTCACAAACTCGCGCGGCTCCACAGTCCGTCCACATCAGACACAGATCAGTTAAAAAAATGAATCAAGAGGAATGATGCCAAATGAACAGATGAAGCTGAAACATGAACAAGTTTCAGCCGGGTCAGCTGATCAACTTGTAGAAGTTACAGCTCATTTAAAGGAGCTGTATGTAACATTTTTTATAAACATATTTCTTCACTCTGCCACATCTCCTGACAGACTGATGTTAGCCAGGTAATCTCTGAAGAAAAAATATATACTTTAAAAATGATCTGTTATTTAGATTGAAAAAGTCTGCACAAAATATAGATTAAAAAACCACCACAAAAACTAAAGTGCAGGTGTAGTTTTACTTGGAGACTAAATACTTTACTAAATAAAGTAATTTCAGTAAAATTACCCCTTGTTGTTTTTTAAAATTTTATATAATACTGCAAAGCAACATGTTAAGTTAATTTTGTCAAATAAATACATTTGATTTTTTTGGGGGGTTATATCACGAAATTTATCGTTATCGTGATAATACTCTGAAATATCACGATATAATTTTTGAGCCATATCGCCCACCCCTACAGCGAACTCTAGAAAAACAAGTTGTGGACTTTTTTCAAGACTAGGACATTGATCTGGATCATGCTGATATTTCTATGTGTTACACTTTACCCAGCAAGAAGGAAAAGGATAAACCAGTAATAGTAGTAAAATTTATCAGCAGAAAATCTTGAAACAATGTATTGATGCAGGCCAGAAAATTAAAAGGAACAAGAGTCTATATAAACGAACATTTAACAAAGAAAAATGGTAACCTTGCTCGCGAGGCAAGGTTGTTAAAAAAAACAAAAAAATATATTTTCAACATGGACGAGAAACGGTAAAATTTGGATTATTGAAAAATAAGGACAACAGGCAAAAATGATAAGCGAGTTGAATGACTTGGAAAGATTGAGATGAGCCCATGTAATAAAAAATGAAACTTCTTACACATAAAATCAATAAAATAAACATCATGGCAAACAATAACATCAAATGATGGAAACGCATGATGAATTAGAATTCAAAATATACATTGTCGATGATGTCATTAATAGAAATCTTTTTCCGACCATAAAAAACAGTGAATATTATAATATTGAACAGTATAACAAAATTGCTACGGCAAATGGGACTCTTTCAATAATTCATCTTAACTGTAGAAGTCTGAATACAAAAATTTCTGAAATACAAGAATATTTAAAAAAATTTAACACACCTTTTACAATCATAGCACTGTCTGAAACATGGTTAAATGATGGAAATATACAAAACGCTCACATTGAAGGATATGAAATATATTACATGAATAGAAAAAATAAAAGAGGTGGAGGAGTGGCTTTATTTGTCAACTCTGATTTACAGTGCAGATTGCATAGTGAAATGTCATTAGTTGTCGACGATATAATGGAAATTATAACAATAGAAATAATAAATACTAATAGTAAAAATATAATAATAAGTTGTGTATACCGATCTCCAGGATCAAGAATAGAATTATTCACGGACAAACTAAATGAATTACTAGTTAAGAGCTGTAACAAAAATGTTATTTTATGTGGAGATTTTAATATTGATCTTGGAAACACAACTGATTCAAATAACCTCAACATATTTACAGATTCAATGTATAGTTTGAGTTTATTCCCTTTAATTAACAACCCGACAAGAATTACATCTCACAGTGCAACTACAATTGATAACTTTTTTACAAATATCATAAATGGTGTTATGACAAGTGGTATTTTGATGACAGATATAAGTGATCACTTACCAATTTTCATAACTTATATAAATGCTGATATTGATAAGATAATTCCCAGAAATAAAAATAAATTAATAAACACATCAAAAAAAGCATTAGATAGATTAAAAAAAGACTTAGATAAACAGAATTGGGAAGGTGTTTATGTGGACGATGTAAATAAATCCTATGAAGAATTTATGAACATACTGGAAGTTTTGTACAATAAGAATTGTGTGCTAACAAAGAATAAACAAACAAAGAAAAAAGTTGATCCACCATGGATGACTAATGGATTGAGAAACGCATGCAAGAAAAAGAATAATCTGTATTCATGTTTCCTGAGATCTAGAACAAGTGATTCAGAATGTACATATAAAAATATAAAAACAAATTAGTGGCGATTATTAGGAAACAAAAGAGGGAATATTACAGTAAATTATTACATGAAAAAAGAGGTGATATGAGGGCAACATGGCAAGTATTGAATGGTGTTTTGAATAAAAATAAGGTTGGTTGTGGTATTTCTAAATATTTAATTGAGAATAACCAAGAAATCCACGATGAAAATGAAATTGTCAATGGATTTAATAATTAGTTTGTTAATGTAGGGTCTGAGAGAAACGGACAATGAAGAAATAATGATGATGGTTAAAATATTTACTAACAAAAGATCTAAAGACAGTGAAGATATGGACATGATGGTCGTAAAAGAAATAATAGGCCATGTTATAGAACCATTTACACATATTTATAACTTGTCGTTCTCAACGGGAATTTTTCCAAACAGAATGAAGATAGCTAAAGTGGTTCCACTTTATAAGAATGGCGACAAATGTCAATACAACTACAGACCAATATCTCTGTTGCCACAGTTCTCTAAAATCTTGGAAAAACTGTTTGCATCCAGACTTGATCTCTTTCTTGAAAAACATAATATACTAAGTAATAGTCAATACGGGTTTTGATCAAAAAATTCAACTTCGTTGGCTTTAATGGAGTTAATGGAACACATTACCACGGCAGTAGATCAAAAGCAATACTGTGTAAGTGTGTTTGTTGATCTTAAAAAGGCATTTGACACGATTGATCACACAATACTACTAGAAAAATTTAATAAATATGGCATCAGAGGACCGGCTCTCAGTGGTTACATAGTTATTTACAGAATAGAAAACAATTTGTACAGATAGATGAAACAAGATCTAACCTTTGTGAAATATCATGTGGTGTACCGCAGGGATCTGTACTTGGTCCTAAGTTGTTTATATTGTATATTAATGATTTAATGGATGTTTCGTGTATTCTTCAATGTGTTCTTTTTGCCGATGACACAACATTCTTTTATTCTGGTAATAACCTGGAGCAAATGTTGGAATTGATGAAGAAGGAATTTATTAACATACAAAACTGGTTTAATTTAAATAAGTTATCACTAAATATTCAAAAAACAAATTATATGATTTTCATTAATAAAAAGGTAACTACTGAAGTTCCTTTCAGCATCAACGGAGTTGAAATATGTAGAGTAAAAGAAATTAAATTCTTGGGTGTAATTATTGATGAGAGATTGTCATGGAAGCAACACATAAATTACGTTAAAATTAAATTATCTAAATCCATTGGAGTACTATATAAGGTAAAGGACTTACTTGATGATAAATCTTTGTTTTTGCTGTATAGTACAATCATACTACCACATTTAATTTATTGTGTTGAAATTTGGGGTACAGCATGCAAAACTACAACGAAACCTATTTTTATTTTACAGAAAAGAGCTTTAAGGATAATAACTATAACGCATTATCATCATCCATCTGGTGTGTTGTTTTATAAATTGAAGTTACTAGGATTTTATGATTTGGTGAAATATAATATTTTTTTACTATTATATAAAGCACAAAATAACACTCTACTTTCAAATATTCAAAAGCTTTTTGTAAAAAGGATAAGTAGTTATAATTTAAAGGGTAAAGATATTTTTGTTATACCACAATATAGAACAAGTTTAAAGGGTCGTTTTACTTTAATACATGGAATTGGTATTTGGAATAGATTGGACTATGATGTAAAGGTTGCACAGTCAATGTCTGTATTTAAGAAAATGATCAAGAATACATTGTTGAAAAACTATGTGTAAATGTTATATACTTAAAATCTCTCTAAATTGGTTATATAATTTATGAATTACAAATATGATTTATGGATAAATTTTGTTTGAAATGATTGTTTGAATGGAATTTTGTTTTTACAAAAAGGGGCAGATATTATAAGATTATTTTCTTCTTCTGCTTCCTTTCATTTTAAATTTGTTCTTTATTTTTCTGAATCTTTTGTAATTATCTTTTGTTCTTTTGTATTTTTTAAATTTGAAATGAATAAATAAACAAAGTCAAAGTCAACTTTATTGTCAGATCTGCAATATGTACTGTACAGGACATACACAGGACCGAAATTGCGTTTCTCTCAGTCCCTCGGTGCAACAGTAAACATCTAAACATTGAAACACTGAAACATATAATAATTGACATAAGCATAAAATAGTAAAACTAACACTGTCCTGAGTTTTTTGCATAGTGGAATAAGAGTATGAAAATTTACACCAACTCTAAAACTCAACAAACTCAACAAACAAACAAACAAACAAACAAATCCTATAGAAAATATTTGGAGGGAGCTCAAACTCTGTGTTTCTCAGTGACAGCCCAGAAACCTGGCTGATCCAGAGAAGATCTGTGTGGAGGAATGTTTCAAAATCCTGCTGCTGCAGTTTGTGCACACCTGGTGACAAACTACAGGAGACTTTGACCTCTGTAATTACAAACAAAGCCTACTGTACCAAATATTAACAGTGATTTTCACTGGTGTTCAAATACTTATCTACACAATTTAAAAAATCAGACATTGTGATTTCAATTGATGAATGGAAGAATTTTTATCTCAGCTTCCTGCATGATGACCGCCCCTCAGCCAATGAGACGAACCACTGGGGGTTGTTTCCACGATGACAGCCGGTCGCCACGACAACCAGGGGGCGGCTGACAGGTTGTGATGATTGCTGAGAGTTTGGGGGTGTGAAGAGGAAAAAACTGTGCTGGTCTCTTCAGTGAAATTACAAATTATCTACTTTCCAAACTTTGTTTACATAGTCTTCAACAGAAACTATACTGCTCATTTAAAATGTTCAAATTCCAATTAATCTTAAGAAATTGTTGCCAAAATGGCCATTTGGGCAAATCATCAGACTTTAGCTTAATAAAAGCCCCAATAAAATTCTGACATTGTTTCATTTTGTTTCTCTCTTGCTCTGGTCGAGAGTGGCTGCTTCTGCCTTTCCCCCCTTATCTCCCTTTTTCCTGCTCTGCTCTCTGTCTGTGTGAAGTGCCTCGGGGACTCATCTCCCAAATTTAAATTAAGATTATGGATCTGGTATCATGGATGATCAACACTATTGACAAGATTTTTTTCAACAAAACGACAAAGTCCGGGGGAACCAGTGTGCCCTGCTCAGACGCACCCGGGAGGTTACGTCATGGATTCGTGGGGAGAGTGGAAGGTGATGTGTCTCTCAGTTCTGTCTGTGGAGGATGTTGAAGACGTGTACATAATTGGATTTATGATAGCAGGGACTCTGCTTTTTGGCATCGGAGGGGCTCTGTTCTATCGGAAATTGAAGAAGGTCTCGGGAGCAGTTTTGGCCATGATCAAGCTTCCGGGCCAGTGTGAAGGTTTGATTTGGGGCGGCCATGGCGTAGTGGTTACGGCAGTCGTCCCCCGATCGGAAGGTTGGCGGTTCGAATCCCGGTTCCCCACACCAAGTGTCGTTGTGTCCTTGGGCAAGACACTTAACCCCGAGTTGCTCCCGGTAGGACTGGAAAGCACCTTGCATGGTAGTCTGCCGCTACCGGTGTATGAATGTGTGTAGCATTCAATGTGTGTAGCACTTTGAGATTTTCACTAATGAAAAGTGCGTTATAAATTGAATTCATTATTATTATTATTATTATTTGTGCCGTGACTTTGTTAAATCAGCAGATTCATGAGCTAAATCGTAAGGGGGAGCCGATTTCTGAGAATCGCAGGCCACCTGCGGCTGGGCCTCGTCAGCGTGGTGGGTACGACCTTGCAGAAGACTCATAGCTCAGTGGAATGTATTCCCACAATTAGGTCATTTTGGAATTGGATTGTCCAGATGGACTTCAAGGCTGAAAGGAAAAAAATCTGTCTGCCTGAAGAAAATCAACAATCAAGCTTATCTGAATCTGACTCCCCTCCAACCTTGGAATGGGCTGACTAAAAAGTTTCTCCTGGGAAATGAGTAACCAAGGATAAAAGCTTCATCTATCGCAACACCTCCCCCCCCAGATAACTTTCTGTGTAAGCTTATCAGAACTGCTGAAAACACCATCAGAACTGTGGCTGATCTGAAAAGTCTCATGGACTAATCTCACCACCTCAACCTCAAATGCAGATGTAATCTGTTTTTAATTGGGCTTGCTGGTAGAGTTTTTTGATGTCTCAAATCGTGTCCTAATAGACAAGATATGAAAGACCTTTTTTGTAATACCACTATCTACCCTCATGGTCTTTCCGCCTTTTCATATCTGAGATTACTATTCTGATAAGGAATAAGATGGCCGCTCTGATTACTGCAGCTTCACACACTTAGTCCATCTTTCGGACGACTGTGCATACATATTCCTGCTGTACCTTGGTGCAATGTCAATAAAGATTACTCTGACTCTGTGACTCTGATTTCATGCTCACCCCTCACCCCCTCCCCCCGTGTGCTGAAAGACAGAAAAAAATCAAGTTTCCATATTTGAGTGTTTCTTCTGGATCCATTCGACTGTTCGGGCGTAGAGATGAGCAAGAGACAAGTGAAAGCTCCTCTTCCTCATTCTGCACGCCAACTCTCCCACATGTGTTCATTCAACGAGAAATGAATAATCAATAGCAGTCAAGACGGAGCCTTCCTATCTGGACCTGGCCACTTCCTGTCTGTCTGACTCCAGTCTCTCTCTCTCTGTGTGTTAACCAGTCTAACCAGCTGGTTAGTCCTTCCAACTCTGACCAGTTTCTTCCAAAACCTTAAACGGAGCTACAAAATACTTATAAGGAAAGCTCATTTTACATCCGTCAGATGTTTAGATCTCTTTACAACCTTTACTGCTCCTTTCACATTTTGTTCTCGTTCAGCTTCTTTCTGCAAATTCAAACTTTTTTCAGCTACTTTCAGCTGTTTTTGTGCTAATTTCAGATCCTTTCCGCTAACTCCAACATTTTTTGTGCTTCTTCTAACTTCTTTCTGCTAAATTCAGCTTGTTATGCTCTTTCAGCTTATTTCTGCAAAATTCAGCTTTTTTTTAGTTCAGCTACTATTTAGCTGTTTTATTCTAATTTTGCTTTTCAGCTAATTCCATACTTTTGCACTCATTTCAACATTTTTCAGTATAAATCAACAAAAATGTGCTCTCTCCTTCTGCTTCTTTTAATTTAAAATTCGTTCTGCCTTTTTAGCTACTTGTCAGTTATTTGCTGAGTTCAGCTTGATAATTCCCACTTTCTGTGGAACTTTCTGCTAATTTCAGTTTATTATGCTCCTTTCTGTTTTTCTCCTATTTCTGCTACATAGCTGTTTTATGCTAATTTTTCATCAAATTCCTTTTTTTTTTTTATTTGTTTAGCTCATTTCAGCTCTTTCTGCTTCTTTCTGGTAGTTTAAGCTTCTTTCTGCCTTTTCAGCTGCTATTTTTTGCTAATTTTTAGCTAATTTTTAAGCTAATTTCATAATTGTTGTTTGATTTAAACCTAATTCAGCAAATATGTGTTCTTTCTGCTTTCTTTTGATAACTCAGGCTTGTTCTTCCATTTCAGCTACATTTCAACATGTTTATTTAGCTGTTTTTCAGCCAGATCTTCTGCAACAAGCATTCACACTGCACTTTAGCAGGAAATGCAATTTCTCTAGTTGTACTTTTAAAGATAACAGATTGATATTGTGATGCTGCTCAACAATCCACATAGAAAAATCTAACAAATTTAAATCAGGGCCTTTGGAAAAATTTATAATAATATTAATAATTATTATGAGCAAATAAATAATATAATATATAAGTATAACAATAAATAAATAAATAAATTAGGACAGAATGGTGGTGCAACTGGTAGAGCCGCTGCCTCTCAGCGATCAGGTCCCTGGTTCAAATCCCTGTCCGGGGACCTTTGGGTGCAGTTTGCATGTTCTCTCCGTGCTGCGTGGGTTTTCTCCGGGTACTCCGGTGAATGGTTGTTTGTCTCTATGTGTCCCAGTAATGGACTGGAGACCTGTCCAAGGTGTCCCCTGCCTCGGCTCTTCCACAGTGATTGCTGGATCTGGGCACCAGTGACCCCCACGACCCGTAAAGGAAGAAGCGGGTACAGATGATGGATAAATAAATTAAATAATAATATAAACAAATAACTAATTTGATTTGATTTGATGTTTATTCATTCATTTTAAAAGAACAATACAAGACAGTTTCATCAGATACAAGAATACAAGTAGGATAAAATGAAGGGAGCAGAAAGAAGATGAAATCTTATTATATCTGCCCCTTATTTCACAGTTTGTTCAACCAATGATAACCTTCAAACTACATCACAGAATGAATAATTCTACTTAATTTTTCTAACTGTAATACACAAACTACATCACAAAATGAATAATTCTACTTAATTTTCCTAACTGTAATACACAAACTACATCACAAAATGAATAATTCTACTTAATTTTTCTAACTGTAATACACAAACTACATCACAAAATGAATAATTCTACTTAATTTTCCTAACTGTAATACACAAACTACATCACAAAATGAAAATTCTACTTAATTTTTCTAACTGTAATACACAAACTACATCACAAAATGAAAATTCTACTTAATTTTTCTAACTGTAATACACAAACTACATCACAAAATGAATAATTCTACTTAATTTTTCTAACTGTAATACACAAACTACATCACAAAATGAAAATTCTACTTAATTTTTCTAACTGTAATACACAAACTACATCACAAAATGAATAATTCTACTTAATTTTTCTAACTGTAATACACAAACTACGTCACAAAATGAATAACTCTACTTAATTTTTCTAACTGTAATACACAAACGCACTAAGCTACATCATAAGTACAACATAAGTGTAATACACAAACACACTAAGTTACATCATATATAGTTTTTGAGCAAGTCCTTTTTGACCTTTTTCTTAAATGTACACATTGATTTTGCATTTTTAACATCACTCTCCAGAGCATTCCACAATCGAACTCCCTGAATTGAGGTAGACCGTCCCTTTAAGCTGGTTCTGAATTGTGGTTTGATGAATATCTCTGTCCCTTTGAGATTGTAACAACTTTGTCTTTTTATAAAATTTCTTTGGATATTTAAAGGTAATGTGTTATTATGAGCCCTATACATAACTGATAAAACTAATAAATAATTAATAAAAAATATACCGTAATATATTATGAGCCCTATACATAACTGATAAAACTAATAAATAATTAATAAAAAATATACCGTAATATATAA
Organism: Garcialebias charrua; assembly: GCA_038048925.1. Taxonomy (NCBI): domain Eukaryota; kingdom Metazoa; phylum Chordata; class Actinopteri; order Cyprinodontiformes; family Rivulidae; genus Garcialebias; species Garcialebias charrua. Next base: position 100,420 of record JBBPBX010000699.1, on the reverse strand, counting down.
ACATTAAAATACCAAAATATTAAAAATAACAATAAATAATAAAATACTTGTTTGTTTATTTATTTATTGTATTTAGTTATTGTCTCTGTTTAGATTAGAATTAGTCACATAACAGATTGAGCTCAATGGGGACTTTCATGTTGATATGTTCTGTCAGACAAAAACTGAGCTCTGAGCTTCTAAAGTTATGGGATTAAAAATTACTGCATCGTTTATTAACCTTAATTTTAATCCTGTAATATGATGTGCAGCCAATGTTTTTTCCATTTAAAAGATTTTGAGCAGTTGCTGATGAAAAGAATTCGAGCGGTGAGCAGCAGGGGGCGCTGTGGCTCCAGCTGCAGGTTTCATGGGATGTGTGTGCAGGAGGTGGCAGGTGAGTGGTCAGGCCACTGCAGAACCCCTGAGCCTTGGATCTCAGTGGGAACGTGCATGTGTGAGTTCAAGCTTTTAATCTTTTTGTAAGTTTGATGCTAAAACTTTAAAACCACATTCAGATGATTTTTTTTCCAGAGGAACTGCTGTTCCTTCAAAGATGTGCAGCTCGTGCAGCGTGCACTCCTCCACCCCTCCAATAATGATGGGCACCAGCTCCCTGTGACCCTGAACAGATAATAAACTGGATGGATGGACATTTTCTGCAAGTCTTTGAACATAGTTGTCAGATATTGATCACAAAGAAAAGCATTTGTTTTTTAATTTGGGGTTTGACATCACAGATTGGTCTCTTATTTGTAGAGAAATAGAAACAAAAATGTAGAGTTTCAATGAAAATCGTGACGGCCTCGACTTACTACGTTCCGGGGTTACGTCATGCATCTCATAAATTTTTTTTTTTGAAAATTTTTTTTTACGTGTTTAAATGTTCTTGGTTTTATGTGTACAGCACTTTGTTGCAGCTGTGGTTGTTTTAAATGGCTTAATAAATAAAGTATTATTATTATTATTTTGAAGCCGATTCACGCAGTTTCCGTTCAGCTTCGGATGCTACAAAACTTGTTGGAACAAGCTGGACCGTCAGCCGGCTTTGGACGGACCGTGTGTCCGATCAGAGGTTGCTGCGCTCGGATACATGAGCTGGACACGCTCGGTGAACTCTGTGGACGTCTCAGGCGGAGGAACGGCTTCGCAGCCTCGGATGTTGCAGGGACACGGAGCTAACATGATAACACGCGGAGGAACGGCTTCACCAGCTCCCAGTAAGTTATTAACTCTTTTTCCCTTCATTATGGCTACAAATGTATGGAGCTAACATGCTAACAGGCCTTACTGTAAACAGGACCGCGCGAACGTCCGGGCCCGGAGCAGCAGCCGCCGATCGCTCCGCCGCATCCCACCACGCCGGCCGACACCACCAGCTCACCGCGGGATCTGGTGACCACCCCGCCGCAACTGTCCCTGCCAAAATAAGATTTTTTTTCTTCTTACTGCTACCCTTCATTTTATTTATGTGTTGTATAGACTTACTTTGTTATGTAGTTTTGTATTGTATTTTAAAAATGAATAAATTTGGTGCCGCCGCTTTGGTGCAGGTGATAAGCGGGCAGCACATATGCTGGAGGCTGAGCCTCTCCACAGGCGTCGCGGGTTCGCGTCCCAGACCCGACGAGCTCATTTCTGTGGTGTCTCCCCCCTCTACCCGTTTCGCCCTCTCCCTCTCTATTAAAGGCCACTAGCGCCCGAAAATACAAAGAATATTAAAAAATATATACATTAAAAAAAAAAGAATAAATTTAAAAAAAAATAAAAAATTCTAAGGTTTGAGAACAGTGTCTTTACAAAATCCTAATGATGGTTTTTAAAGACCGTGTAAAGTGAAATTAAATGTGTGTTTTTAGTTTGTCACATGGCATAAATATGTGTTATTAATCACCCATATAAATCTGACTGATTAAAAACATTGTTTACCTTATAAAATTAAGTCTCAAAAATCATGAAAAAACATGATTTTGCCTTGCCCTGGAACGCTGGGGGCGTGTCAGTGCGTGGGCGTGGTTTCAGCGCAGCTGCGCTCGTGTCCTGCTCCCACAGTGGAGAGGCAGACAGCAGAGCCAGTAAACCTGCTCTGTTTTTATCTGAATTCTGTAACAGCAGCTACTTTTTCCAAGAGTTACGCTGTTTTTGTAAATAGTTTTCTTGTGTGTTTTTAATCTGGAATGAATTAAAAAATTAAAAAAAAGAGTTGTACCATGCAGGAATTGAACCCGTGGAGTTTGGGATGGAAGGCAAGTGCTTTATCCATTGACCTATCCAGGCATTACAGATACTCAGTATAAAACCACGCGGTATAAAAACATGTTATGATTTGTACGGGTGCCCTGACCATTGCGACATCCAGGGAAGATGCACGAACGAGGCATAATTGATTAGCTAGCTAACAATGAACAAAATATCTATGCTATTGCTATCTGATGCTATCTGCGATTCGCGAGTGAACGGCTCCACCGAGGCGAATTTATACGGCTGGAGCTGCAGGGGGTGGGGCTATACTAATGAGGACCGCGTGACGAAACGCGGTCCCGTTTAAACCACGCCTAAAAAATCCTGAAAAAGACATATCTTTATACACAGTTTCATCTATAACTCCAAAATTAATTGAGCTACAATTTTGAGACTTTTTACTCATTTACAACATTACAATTATGACATTTATAATGTTTATTTAAGAAAATATTGAAATTCACTTTACACGGTCTTTAATGTTTCAGGGTTGGTGAATTAAAACTTAGGGGTGCTTGAGCGCCCACAAAGAGAGGCCAAAATCGTCACTGGAGGTGGCCACCATTGCCCCCCCTCTGGCTCCACCACTGCACCTGGTGGTGGATAAAATGTCTCCCTCCCCTCTCCCGGATCCATCACTGCGCTGCTTCAGACAAAAAAAAATAAAAATAAACTCCCTCTGTTCTTCCACGGTGCAACTCATGAACACTGTGCACCAACACGCACTTCAGTTCCAGTGCAGAAAAACTCATGTGACCAAAACTACAAACATCCACTGCGATGGGACGTCAACGTTTCACTTGTTCAACTCAAGGTGGTTGCACCAGCAGGTTCCCACACCAGCTCCTCTCCAGAGACGTCGTTTTAGCTCGCTCCAGCTGCCGTCTCACCGGAGAGACATTTTGCTGCTCTGGTTTTAACGAGTGGACGGAACAGACGAATGAGACATGTCTCTCTCGTGTCTCACTAACCTCCATGATTATTACAGACTCATGCCACGCTGGCTAATGTCCCACCATTACAGACAAACACACTTCCCATATTTCTAATCCTTTTACTGTGTGTGTGTGTGTCACATGTTGCACACACACTCTGTCAGCTAATCAGCGATAATGGGATGGCTGCGTTTCCTGCCTGGTAACACGATCAACAACATAACCTGCATTTTCTGTCCCACACAAACACGTGTGCATGCGTGGACACGTCCAGACAAAACTAAAGAGTCGTCATGATCAGTCAGGATGTGTCCAACAAGAAAATCAAACCATGTCGTTGAGCCACCACAGGTTGGGGACAAAGTTTAATTCTGGCCGGTGATCGAAGTGGGGCATTAAAGCAACCGGTTTTAGACATACACAACTTAAATAATCCAACAAGGCTAAACAAACCATGAGCAGGTGGTACGATACGACATGAATTCAACAAATTAATGTCAAAATGTGACACAAAACCAGGGACTAGAAATATTTTGAGGAAGGCGACACAACAAAGCTACCGTATTTTGCGCCTGATAAGTCTCACCTTTCTATAAGTCGCTTTGTCCAATTATTGGCAATAAATTGGAAAAATCCATAAACATGTCGCACCTTTATTTAAGTCACATCTATTATGCGTCACCGCTACGAGACATGTCAGCGCGTCATTTGCCCTGCTGAAAATGGCGGCCACAGAAGCATGCACGGAAAGACTTTAACAAGATTAACACGGTAAGAACAATTATTTTCTGCTGAAAATTATAGCAAAGATGTGTCTTAGCTTAACCGTTCCTTAATAAATTCACGTAATGGTCAAATCTGCTGGATTTAAATTGTTTTGCTTTGACGTCTTCCAAACGGTCGCGCGCACTGCGAAAATAAATTATAAATAAATCTAAATTTATCTCAAACAATTCCAACAGCTAACAGTTTGTAAATGATCACCAAGTAATTACTTTCTGTAAGTTTAAAGAAAATCTGTCCTGTGGTTTATGAGTTTTTTACATAAATAGTAACAGTTTTCGCTAACAAACACTGAACTAACAGTACCATATTCGTTGGTCCATAACACACAGTTTTTTTGCTCATTTGCATGTCTTGCGTATTATACACCGAAGCGTATTATTTATGGATTTTTTCCCGTATTTTTAGACCAATTTTTGGCTCTGATTTGCCGTTTTTCATTTTGGGCAAAAAATGGTGCAGTACCACTTTTGTCCGCTAGGGAGACACTTCCAGACCGTTTCTAGCTCATGTGTCCGAAAAAAGCCTCCTCTGGTCAGACTGACTCTGTCGCTGCCCGCCCCCTGCTCTGGATGTAGCTGCATTTAGCTGTGAGGTTCGCTGTTTTTGTTAGCAAGATACCGTAACTCATAAACCACACCGCAGATTTTTAAAATCCAGCTGATTTGAACATTTCGTGAATTGGTTAAGCTCAGGAACCCTTGTGCTATAATGTCAGCTGCGAAATATATTTTTTCTCAGCAAAGAAATAATAGTTTTTACCGTGTTATCTTGTAAAGTCCTTCATGCTGGCTCACTTCTGTGGTCGCCATTTTAAGCAGTGCAAATGAGGTGCTGACGCATCGCGGTGATGCATAATAGATGCGTGGTAAACACCGAAGCGTATTATTTACGGATTTTTCAAATATATTGGCAATATTGGACAAAGCGTGTTATACACAGGAGCGTGTTAAACACTGACAAATACAGTAGTTACCTCCAGAGCAGGAGGCCGGGCAGCGACAGAGTCAGTCCGACCAGAGGAGGCTGTCGTCGGACACATGAGGTGGGAACGGTCGGTGTCCCCTAGCGGACAAAAGTGGTACTGCACCATTTTTGCCAAAATGAAAAACGGTCATATCTGAGCCAAAAATTGGTCTAAAAATATGGGGGGAAATCCATAAACAAGTCTCACCTCTCTATTAGTCGCAGGGCATGCAAATTAGGCAAAAAGGTGTGACTTATAGACCGTAAAATACAACAAGAAACATGAATTAGGAGAAGGCCGAAGCACGGGCAGCCGAGGACGTTTGGAGACGAGAATGGAAAGCGTTAAACCAAATGGGTAGAAATGGAATAACAAAAACAAGCAGAAACCCAGAAGCAGAACAGAAAATAACAAAAAGAAAGAAAAAAGATTAACAGAACTCAAAACATAAACAGTATGAGGTGCCGTTTGTAAAGTTACACAGTCAAAAATTAACAGCAATATTTTGGTTTATTTAGCTTTTTATAGGAAACAAAGTAGTTATTTTTTTCAGTCATATTTCCACTATGTTACTGTATTCATACATCAATAAATGTCGTAGTTCCAAACTAAATATTTAATTTACAAGCTAAACGTTTAGTTTGGTTGCCATATGTATAGTTGGTGCATGGCGGTGATCCCACACACCCACTACACAGCCGCTTCAGACTGCTGCCATCAGGGAGGAGACTGAGGAGTCTCCAGGCTCGAACCAGCAGACTGAGAGACAGCTCTGTTCATCAGGCAGTCAGGATGCTAAACACTCTGCCTGCTCTGCCCCCCCTCCCATTTGAACTGCCTTAACACTAAAAACTTTCTCACACATTACCACACAACACAAAGATTTTAACACTGGACTCTGTGTCATCAAACGGGTTATTCACTAAACTCTCGGTCATGTGCTCATTCAGTTTGCACTACTTCTCGGATTCAGGAGGAGCAGTGTGGTTTTCGTCCTGGTCGTGGAACACTAGACCAGCTCTACACCCTCAACAGGGTCCTGGAGGGTGCGTGGGAGTTTGCCCAACCAGTTTACATGTGCTTTGTAGACTTGGAAAAGGCATTCGACCGCGTCCCTCGGGGGGTTCTGTGGCGGGTACTCCGGGAGTATGGGGTACCAGGCCCATTGATATGGGCTGTTAGGTCCCTGTACGACCGGTGTCAGAGCTTGGTCCGCATTGCCGGCAGTAAGTCAGGCTCGTTTCCGGTGAGAGTTGGACTCCGCCAAGGTTGCCCTTTGTCACCGATTCTGTTTATAACTTTTATGGACAGAATTTCTAGGCGCAGCCAAGGTGTTGAGAGGATCCGTTTTGGTGGCCTTAGAATCGCTTCTCTGTTTTTTGCAGATGATGTGGTCCTATTGGCTTCATCAGCTCGTGATCTACAGCTTTCACTGGAGCGGTTTGCAGCTGAATGCGATGCGGCCGGGATGAGGATCAGTTCCTCCAAATCCGAGGCCATGGTCTTGAGCCGGAAAAGGGTAGCGTGCCCTCTCCGGGTCGGGGAGGAGGTCCTGCCCCAAGTGGAGGAGTTTAAGTATCTCGGGATCTTGTTCACGAATGAGGGAAAACTGGAGCGTGAGATCGATAGGCGGATAGGTGCAGCGTCCGCAGTGAAGCGGGCGCTGTACCGGTCTGTCGTGGTGAAGAGAGAGCTGAGTCAAAAGGCAAAGCTCTCAATTTACCGATCGATCTACGTTCCCACCCTCATCTATGGTCATGAGCTTTGGGTTATGACCGAAAGAACAAGATCTCGGATACAAGCGGCTGAAATGAGTTTTCTCCGCAGGGTGGCTGGACTCTCCCTTAGAGATAGGGTGAGAAGCTCAGTCATCCGGGAGGGACTCGGAGTAGAGCCGCTGCTTCTCCACATCGAGAGGAGCCAGTTGAGGTGGCTCGGGCATCTGGTTAGGATGCCTCCTGGACGCCTCCCTGGTGAGGTGTTCCGGGCATGTCCCACCGGGAGGAGACCCAGAGGAAGACCCAGGATACGCTGGAGGGACTATGTTTCTCGGCTGGCCTGGGAACGCCTTGGGATTCCCCCAGAGGAGCTGCTCCAAGTGGCTGGGGAGAGGGAAGTCTGGGCCTCCCTACTTAGGCTGCTACCCCCGCGACCCGACCCCGGATAAGCGGAAGAAAATGGATGGATGGATGGATACTTCTCATATTTGCACTAATGTTTGTATTACATCACTGCCTATAGTCATAATACTGTTTACATTCTCTGTTTACATACTACTGGTTACATTCAATGTTTACATTTATTAATACTGTTTACATTTATTACTACTGCTTACATTTATTACTACTGTTTACATTTACACTACTTTTATATCTACACCACTGCTGATACATATACAGTATTCTCTGACCAGCCTTATTTAAGGATGCCCAATGTGCCTTACTGCATATGCCACTTTTGCCTCTATAACAACATCAACTACTACCTCATACATATACTGTGTACATTAACTCATATGCTGCTTTGCCACTTTGCAAATGTCAATGCTAGAACCTTTAGTTTATTTTATAGTTATACTTTTTATACTAGTATGCAAAAACTCAGGACAGTATTATGTTCATTAAATGTTTAGTGTTTTAGTTTTAGTTTTAGAGTTGGTGTAAATTTTCATACTCTTATACCACTATGCAAAAACTCAGGACAGTGTTACAGTTTTACTATTTTATGCTTATGTCTATTATTATATGTTTCAGTGTTTCAATGTTTAAATAGTTACTGTTGCACCGAGGGACTGAGAGAAACGCAATTTCAATTCTGTGTATGTCCTGTACATATTGCAGTTCTGACAATAAAGTTGACTTTGACTTTGACTTTGGTGAATTAAATATTTTGGTGTAAATTATATATTTAATTTCTGAGCTAAATATTTATTTTCAAAACTAAACATTTAATTCCTAAACTAAATATTCAATTTGATAACTAAATATTTAGCTCCGACCGAAATATTTATTTTCCAAACTAAACATTTAATTTCCAAAATAAATGTTTAATTTGTTAGCTAAATATTTAACTTGCAAGTTAAATATTTAGCTCTCAAGTTAAATATTTAACTAAAACCTAAATATTGAGCTAATATGAAAAATCCTTGCTGAAAAGCAGAAGTGGACTACTGTATCAAAATA
>JBBPBX010000699.1:56562-78501 GCA_038048925.1 Garcialebias charrua | reverse complement strand
TATATACATACATATATACAGTAATGGGGCAGCACAGTGGCACAACTGGTAGACCTGCTGCTTCTCAGCGAGTAGGTCCCTGGTTCAAATCCTGATTTGGGGGCCTTTCTGGGTGGAGTTTGCATGTTTTCACTGTGCATGTGTGGGTTTTCTCCGGGTACTCCGCTTTCCTCCCACAGACCAACAACATGCATGTTAGACTGATTGGTAACTCTAAATTGTCCGTAGGTGATAGTGAGAGAGTGAATAGTTGTTTGTCTCTATGTGGCTCTGTGATGGACTTGCGACCCGTCCAGGGTGTACCCCGCTCCTCACACAGTGATTGCTGGACATGGTTACGGCGACCCCTGTCACCCAAAATGGAAGAAGCGGGTAAAAGATAATGGATGGATGGATAAATATCCTACATGTCTTTGCGTGAGTGCAGCTACAGCGTGCGCTCTCAGGACATGATTACCTGCAGTGTTCCGCCAGTGAGGACTGAACTTGGAAAAAGGGCCTTCTCCTACTCCGCTCCTGCTTCATGGAATATCTTACAAAAAGATCTGAAGCTCTCGGCCTTGACCTCTCTAAATGATTTTCAGAATCTGTTGGAATCCTGGCAAAAACCAATGCTGATTTGTTCCTGTTTTTGATTTTGTACATCTACCTTATAATGTTCGCTATAGTTTTTGCCACTTTTCTTTTGTTTATTGTTCAATGTATTTGTATCATTGCTGTTCATCATTCTTTAGTTTGTAGCAGGTCGCTTTCGTAAATGAGCCCTCGAGGCTCAATGAGATTTACCTGACTAAATAAAGGTTGAATGAATGAATGAATATACAGGTAGTCCCCGACTTACGAACGAGTTCCATTCCTACGTGACGTCGCAAGTCGAATTTTTGTCGTAAGTCGGGAAATACGTCCAAACTGCACCTTATATGTTCAATTCTGTATTTTACTAAGCACTTAGCCTATCCTAACACAGTACCCTACACAATTATCAAAAAACACATACCTTTGGAGCCATAATGAAGGGGAAAAAAAGAGTTAATAACCTACTCGGAGCTGGTGAAGCCTTCCTCCGCCTGTTAGCATGTTGGCTCATTGCTCAGCGTTAGCCTCTCTGCCTCGTAAACCTCCAGTCCAAACAAAGGTCTCCTGTACTTTTCCACGCGCGGTCCAGAGTTTTACAGTAATATTTGTTAGCATGTTAGCCCCTCCTAACCTCCTCTGCCTCCTGTCTGGCTGTAAACAATGAGATCTCCTGTAATTTTCAGTTGTAATCCTCCGCCCTGTAATTTCCCATTGTCATGGCCGCTAAGGTACACTCTCCCCCCCTCCCTCCTGTAAATTTTCGCTGTCCTCCGCTACGTTTCGGTACCGTATTTTTTGGTGTAAATGCGCATAAACCGTGTAACTCGAAACACTGCTTTTTCAATGGGAGGGCGTTCGTAACCGCGAAACGTCGTAAGTCAAGGACTGCGTGTATATATATGATACACATTTTATTATTGGTTGTTAAAAAACAACTAATCACTGTAAATTGGAAAGAGGGGAGTGGTGGCGCAAAGATTACCGAAGGTGGGCCTGTAATCAAAAGATCATTGGTTCAACATCAAAATGTGGGTGGGATTGGTGAAGCACCCACACATGTCTCCATGCTCATTTGCTCCACTCTGGGCCCTTCAGCAAGGCCCTTAACCCCCACCCTCTGCTCCCCATGGCACCCTAGGTAGCAGCTCTCTGCTCCACACAGAGCTGTGGTAGCTCGATGGTCTGTGGTTGTATCAGAAAAGACATCTGACATAAAATAACTGCCAAGTCTTTGTGCAACTTAGTTCGCTGTGGTGACCCTGATGAAGGCACCAGCCGAAAAAAAGATTAAAATAAATGAAAAACAAAAACTGTAAATTGGAAATAATTGAAACCACCAACAATAACTGAATGGGGAGGGTCAAACATGTATTGAATACGGAAAAGTTGGCCTCTGTTCTATAAATGACTACAGATCTTTTTGATCAACGGTGGAGCTGTGTGGAGGTGTGTCTAGCAACTTGATGGGGTGGTTTGTTATGACTTAATTAATTAAATTAAAACTCAGTCCAGTCCAGTCATTTTTACAGATGTGTAGCTAAAATATACCATATTTTTCAGACTATAAGGCACTCCAGGTTATAAAGCATAATATCAATGAACGTGTCTGTTTTCATACATAAGGTGCACTGGATTATAAGGCGCATTAAGCAAAACTAAAACTTTTTGACAGATTTTTTTTAGCCCAGTGTACCACATGAAATCAGTCAGTAAGCACAACCTCAATTAATACATAAGGTGCACTGGATTATAAGATTCGCAGTAGATTTTTTGAGAAAATTAAAGGATTTTAAGTGCGCCTTATAGTCCGAAAAATACGGTATGGTATGAGATTGTGACTGAAAGTTGTCTCCAACACAAAGTCTGAACTCCAACAAGTCACACACGATCTTTCTATAAAACTTTATATGGAAGTCAGCAGGTAATATGATTTACTTTCATGAATTCTGCCTAATTAATTTGTATTTGATTTCACATAATGATTAGTTAATACATGAGCTTAATTACTGAAGTGTTTTCTCCTTAAAAAGGATGGTTTTAAAAAAGCTTGCTTTTTTTACTTAATAAAATCAAGGTGGTAACTTTCTCTCTCTCTCTCTCTTTGATCAGGCAGTGAATTGGCAACTTCTATAGCTGACAGCCTAACTGTTATTATAGGAGCTCAAACACTTTCTTATGGGAACTAGGCTCCCACAGAAATCCAGCCCAGGGTGTTAAGAGAGCCAGGAAAACACAGCATACTCCTGAGTTTTCTTCTGAGAGAAGCCTTTGAGAGAAATCTTAAAAGTTCAGCTGAGATCTTGTATCTAAATCCTATTTGATTTGTTTAAAGAACAGATGTGCAAATACTAGAGGGTAAGGTGACAAAAGTTTTAACTGCAAATGTCATATTCACAACTTTGTCAAGAGCGAGTTCAACGCTCATATTTCTGAGCGTATCAGTGCATTCAGACAAAAACAATTTGACCAAAAACCCAGCAGAAGTTAAATGGCAGAACATTACTGATGTTCTGTGTGAGGCTCTCTGTCCCAACAATCTGTTTTTACATTAAACACCTGTTTTGTGTTAAATTGATCCAAAGCGATTCTGTCTGTGAGGTAAGCAGACAGAGAAAAGAAGAACTGCTATCTCAGGAAGAAAAAAGAAAAAAATCTCAGCAGCAGATTTTTCAAGGTACCATGGCAACAGAACATTCAGAGAATTTTGATGAGGACAGCAGGAAAAGAGGGGCTGATTACAAGAGAGACAACGTGTTACGCCAACAGCGAACGCAAAAGAGTTGATTTCAAACACACAAGCATCGCGATTTATTCGTCCTTTGGACTAAAGTGCAAAATCACAGTTTTTCATTATTTTATTTATTTATTGTTCCATCGTGGTCCTTCAGTCCAGGGATGACTGAAAGTGGCTGTAATGCCTTGGCATAGAGATGACAGGTTCCGTCAAGAGCTCGGCTGACAGACTTTAAAAAAAAAACTCAATTTCAAATGACAAGAGAGGAAGTGGCAATCAACACAACGCTGCAGCTGTCTATCTTTGGCGACTATTCTCACCTACCAATCTCACTCTCCGGTGTTCAGCAAACAGACTACTGTCCTGACAAACATAATCACTCACAGCACAGATTTAGAGAGCATCTGTCTGTGGGAAATAATCTGGAGAAAAAAAAAATACTCTGCTGAACACCTTTTTGTGCTGAATAGACAACTCTCAGCTTCACATTATTAGGTGATGACTACTGTGTAAAATCCCCAGCGCTCAGGAGCACAATATTCTTAACTGTATGATTGGACACTTCACTCCCAATGCAGCAGACTTAAAAAAAAAAATCCTTCATGCAGTTTTTCTTGAATGAACAATTATGAGTTGAAAATATGCACATTTATTCATTAGAGTTTTTTTTTTTAACAAACAAACCCAACTAACTGGCACTTGGCAAAGCATTTTAATAGCGTGCTGCATCTTAATAAGGCTCTGTAAGATGTTATCACAAACTCGACTGTGGCATTGTAATTGTTGCTAACAAAGCTCCAAAGCACATCAAGGTCTGCCATTTGACATACATTACTACGCAGAACTGCAAAAAGCGTTTATGAAAGAAATTAGTCATGCAGCTTATCACTGTGTCATAGACTTGTAGCTTTGACAAATGTTGTCTATAGCTGAGGGTGTTTATCGTCTATATCAAGGATCAAGGTTTGTGGATGATGCGTGAGAACATGTAGTTGACTTTGAAGGCTCCACGTCGTGGTTTTGTGCTGTACAATAGGAATGTAGTCGGCTTTAGTGGGTGTATGAAGCAAGGTTGAGATAAAAGGGGGATGCTGGCTAACACACAGAGGATGGGTGGCGGTGAGTAAAGGCCCTACCTGAGCACAGCAGCACCACAGAGCAGCCCTCATCTCCTCCTCTCAGGGCAACTCTGATGGAGTGTGTTATCAGTGCAGGCAGGCAGGCTAAATCACCAGTTGAGTAAAGGTTAGAGCCACTGGTCTGTTTCCTTGCCCATGATGGGAGGCAGGTGAATGTCAAAGCTGCCTGAATCACAGGGGAACACTCAGGGGCAGAAGGTGAATCAGCTCCAGGAAAGGCGCAGATTTATGCGTCACTTGTGTTCAGTGAGGCAACACTATATTAAATCGAGCAGCTCATCGATGAGCAATGTGTCATCCATAGAGGCCATTGAGCTTCTGAATGTTTTTTATACGGAGAGTTGTGATTATGTCCAAGTGGTCTACGCAGAGGCCCAGTTTATCAAGCTGGATGCTAGAGTCATTTTAGTCAAGATATAAATGCTAGACTGACCACAGCGTATTGGGTTCGATTTTTTTTTTCATGCAAGCAAGGTGAATGTTGGAGCACTTTACTGTAACAACCCACCTACGACTGAAGATGTTATCCAACTGAATAATAACAAAGCACATGGAGGACTGTTTTATATATTTTTTTCTTTTAAAGGATAAAAATGTGGAAAGATCTGTCAATATAATTATGCAGTAAATGCCCACTGGTTAAAATAAATAAATAAATAAATAAATATTAAACTGTTATAACATTTCGATTTGAGCATGTAAAGAGCTGAAAGGTGGCAGGTGGCTTTGAGAAAACAATATTTTTCTACACTGTGTAAAAGTCTAAACTCCTGGCCTTACATAACATTTTCTTTAGTGGTGTCTTTGTAGGTTTCTATTGATCCTCCAGGTGATCAGTATTTGAATCTTGGGTTTCCTGCTTACTCACATGCATGTAGTGAGAAGATGCCCAAGGATGGAATGAGAGCGTTTGCTTTTCCATCCGTCCATCTATACTTTGTCTTCCACTTGTCTTGAAGTCGGGTCGTGGAGGCATCAGCTTGAACAGGGAGGCCCACGAGTGACGTAGCCTCTCCAGCGTGTCCTGGGTCTTCCCCAGGGTTTCCTCTCAGTCTGACATGCCAGAAGAAACTCTATAGGGAGGCACCCAGGAAGCATCCTTACCAGATGACCTAACCACTTCAACTGGCTCCTCTTGATGTGGAGAAGCATCAGTTCTACTCCGAGTCTCTCCCTGATGATTGAACTTACCCTATCTCTAAAGGAGAGTCTAGCTACCTTGCGAAGGAAACATTTCAACCACCTGTATCCGCAATCTCGTTCTTTCAGTCACTATCCAGAAATTGTGACCATAGGTGAGAGTAGGAACATAGACTGACTGGTAAACAGAGAGCCTTGCCTTACAGCTCAGCTCCCTCTTCACCACAATGGACTGGCACAGAGTCCGCAATACTGCAGACGCTGCACCAATCCGTCTGTCAATCTCACGCTCCTTTTTTCCTTTACTCGTGAACAAAACCACAAGATACTTGAACTCCTCCACTTGAGGCAGAATCTCACATGCTGTACCTGAAAAGAGCAATCCATGCTTTTCTGGTTGAGTACCATGGCCTGAGATTTGGAAGTGCTGATTCTCATCCCAGCCGTTTCACACTTGGCTGCAAACCGCTACAGTGACAGCTAGAGATAACAGCACAATGATGCTAACAGGACCACATCATCTGCAAAGAGCAGAGATGGAATCCTGTGGCCACCAAACCGGAATCTTTCTGCACCCTGGCTGCACTGAGAAATTCTGTACAAAACAGTTGTACCCAAGCAACATGGCCGAATGCCTTCTCCAAGTCAACAAAACGTATGTAGACTGGATGGGCAAACTCCCATGACTCCTCGAGGACCCTAATGAGGGTAAATAACTGATCAAGTGATCCACAGCCAGGACGGAACCCACATTGTTCTTCCTGGATCTGAGGTTTGACCAATGATAGGACTCACTTCTCCAGTGCCCAGAATAGACTTTACCAAGGAGGCTAAGGAGAGTGTTTGCCAAAGGTGGGCGCCAGACCGCTAGGGAGTGCTAAAGCGCTAATCCGCTTATAGCGGACCTAAACAATTTGTTAGCGTTATAGCGGATTGACTAACTTTTATTATTCATAAGTGGATTTGCGCCATTTTTATTTAAAATGCAGTACCGCTAATAACTAATTATCTATCAGTAAAAATGAAAAAACTTATTTACGGGCTCTTAAATCAACTGGACGACTGCTCACGGACCATATCCTGTCACCGCCGGATGTGGTCCGTGAACAAAAGCAGTCCCCGCCCTAAGGCGGGGCTACAGAGAGCACTCTCTCTATAGCAGTTAGCAGCCAGTGTGTTACTCTGCAGCCTTATTGCTTGTTTTTGAAGAGTCAGACGAAGAGTTTTTAACATGGAGGGTGAACTTATGGATGTTTCTCAGCGGCCTACGCGACGCGTCAGCGCCTCATTTGCCCTGTTCAAAATGGCGACGGCCACAGAAGCGAAGGACTTTACAAGAAAACACGGTAAAAACAATTATTTCTTTGCTGAGAAAAAATATATTTCTTAGCTGACTTTATAGCACAAGGTTTTTCTGAGCTTAACCGTTTCACGAAATGGTCAAATCTGCTGGATTTTAAAAAGTAGTTCGCCATTTGCCCTGTTCAAAATGGCGACGGCCACAGAAAATAAGGACTTTACAAGAAAACACGGTAAACACAATTATTTCTTTGCTGAGAAAAAATATATTTCTTAGCTGACTTTATAGCACAAGGTTTTTATTTGCTTTTGTGACTTTTAAATGTTCATAGAGAGTAATGTGTGCCACTAGTTTGAAGTCCATAAGATGATGTTTGCTGCCCTTTAATCTCATGTTGTAAACATGTATTTGCTCTGCAGATTTTGCATCTAACTGGCAGTTTGTTGTGTAGGATTATGGTGCTACAATAACTTGACTTTGGCATTGCACAATATCTGCCTTCAGGCGCCTCTGCTGTGCTTTATTGCAGAGCTCAACAGAGAAATAAAATGGTAAATATACAATATTTTGTTTCCATCTGGCACAAAAGGTAGATCTGGGACTTGGCTATAATTGATACAATGCAGGATTCCAATAGTACATCTGTCCAGCATTGAAGGCAGGCTGATACGTTTTTTCTATACAGGAAAAAAGGAAACAAATGCAAGCAATCTGTTTGATATTCTAAGCTTGCAGCTTGGTGTTATTTTGTTTCAGGGCATGCTTTTGTTTGGAAAATTGCAAGATATGCAAAACACAAGTTTGAGAACAGCTGTTCGGTTTCCATACTTGTCCTTTTATATTGGACTGGTGAATGTGGTGACTGTGGCTAATAGCTCTGTGTTCTACACCGACAGCCTTTTATCCATAATCCACAGTTGGACAAAAGCGCTTCAGGTTAAACAGATGTTGCTGCTCCTTCCTCAGAGAAGTCAAGTGTGTACACAGGAAGAGAGAAAGGAGCTGAAGTTGAGCCTTGGGCACCAGAAGCTTTGCGACTTCAATAGAGAGCAGAATGTATTCCACCCCCAAAGCTCATTTTCCAACCTTTTTCCTGCCACTGTCATTTCACCACAACTTGTGATGGGACTCGTTTGCTGTGATATCTCACTAATTTCCCCAGGGCCTGATTATTCAATATTCAATGC
The DNA here is from genome assembly GCA_038048925.1 of Garcialebias charrua. Taxonomy (NCBI): domain Eukaryota; kingdom Metazoa; phylum Chordata; class Actinopteri; order Cyprinodontiformes; family Rivulidae; genus Garcialebias; species Garcialebias charrua. Next base: position 70,425 of record JBBPBX010000699.1, on the reverse strand, counting down.
TGTGTGTTATGCAGCACCAACAGAGGGTCGAGCAATCAAGGCTGCTTTGCCCGATCAATATCACCAAAGTTCAAAACAGTACTGCTTTGGGATCGTGACAGTTCAACCTGAGACACATGAAAAAAAAAAATAGTTTGAAGAATCCTCTGTCTCTGTTGGTTGACAGTTAGGCCAGATCTGAGGCAAAGTACATTGCTGATGGTAAAAACACCTGGATTTCTTTAAGCAAATCCATACCACTCACCAGCTCCAATCAGAAAAGCACTGCAGGGGTAAATTTGTAATCGGCTGACAAATGTGTTTGTCCAGTTTAATCCAGTGAGTAGCACACATTCTGCCATCATAGAAAATGTATTGCTCTTTCATTGGCTTCAAATTATTCCTCTAAATTTAGTTACTGTGTTAAATGCTGTTCAGTGTTGTTCAAGTTCACACTAAACTATTTCAAAGTTCAGTTCCCACCGATAAACAATAAATGTGATGTAAATTCAAAGTCCCAATGAACCAGATTGTCCTTGTTTATCAAATCTTTATGAGACCAAGTCTGCTGAAATGGTTTTGAAATTTGGTAAATGTAGTTAAGGATCAGTTAGTGTATTTATAGTGTCATCATATTGCATTTGATGTCTGCTATTGTCCAATTGTCAAACCTGTTTCTTTCTCTTCTATCCTTCATGCTCACAAATATTGGATGAACTATAATTGTGACTGAAAAGCTGCTTTAGTCAAACAGCATCCAGATTTTTTGTTTGTTTTCAACCCCATCACCAGACAAGCTTTCCTTTCATGTGAGATAAAGACAATAACTGTGATTTGATTTCGTCTGGGTTTAATATGTCCAATGATCCGTCACAGTGAAAATAAGAAGTGGCAGAAAATTTAAAAACATTCCTTGCGTCTGCATACAGAGAGCTGACTCTTTATGTCTGAATCATGCTCCTCGCAGGGAGAACGATGCTTACAGACACAAACTGACATAAACTTTCAGCTTTAATAGTAAGGGCAAGCAACTTTGGTTTAATACTTATTTCAAAAAATAAAGGGAATGTGTGCATTTGATTGATTTAAGCATGCTACCAAACATAAGAGGACACAGTGACAACACCCCTACAGAGCAGTATTTTCTTCTCTATGAAGCATCCGAGATTCGTCCAAGAAATCTCTCAGTTTACAGCAACTGTTCACTCTCCAAAAGGGCCATGTGGCCTCAGTGGTTGGAGCCCATTAATTTGACTCATTTGACCACATTCATGCAGAATGCCAAAACTGTTTGGCACATTATTAAAACCTTGAAGAAAAACAGTAAACTATCCTTTCTTTGGATGAAATGTGGTTCGGGGGATGATAAAAAAAAAATCCTTCAATTTTGGTTAAAATCAAATTGGAAAAAAAAAATTAACCGTAGCACTCACTGCAAGGTTTTACAAAGAAAGTAAGAGCATTTCCACCTACACAATGTGAAGAGCTCTCATCGTACTGAAGTAAACATCTGTTGAAGCTTTAAGAAAACCACTTAACAGTGAGATTAATTAAAACCGAACAAAAACAAAAACAAAAAGACTTGAATTTGCAAAGGCGCACTCGGGAGCTGTGGGAAAAGGTCATGTGGTCCGAGTCCAGATTCACATAGTTACAGAGTAATGAACGCAAACCACTGCAAGAAGATAGAGGATGAAGTGACTCTCTCATTACTAGTAACTACTAGATTGCAGACATTAATCCCATTGAGATTCTTTGAGATGAGCTGGAGAGGACTTTACAGCAGCAGTCCAGTCCCATCAACATAAACCTCTCGGCATAATTTTTTTTTACATTACCCTTGACAGAAACAAATGTGACATTGCATAAGCTTTTCAAAATGCTGTCGATGCAAATGCATGCTGTTATCATAGCTGAGTGTGGCCTAACAAAATATTAATGTGTGTGGCTCCTTTTCGTCAAGCAGTACCTGACTCTACCTTAAAGGTTCAGTATGCAGTTTCTGTAGAACTGCAGCAGTTAGAAATATTTTCAACAGGCAAAGCATTCTGATCCCTCCCCCTCAGAGCCATATGTGGCTCTGCCCCCTTGTGGTCTGTTGAATTTCAAATTCAAGCTCTGTTTTTATTGGCTGATTCAAATTCAAGCTCTGTTTTTATTGGCTGGTTACAAACTCTGTTTTTATTGGCTGGAAAATGGCGGGTCACCTTTTCTTTTTAGAAATGCTTATTTACCACCTGGAGAAGCAAGGGGACAATATTTTTTTTAATTTTTTTTCAGAGATTACCTGGCTAACATCAGTCTGTCAGGAGGTAGTGACAGAGTGAAGAAATATGTTCATAAAGAAAGCTACATACTGCAGCTTTAATATACACTGAGAGATCAAATGTAATGCAACTGCATTGTTAGGTAAGATTCTGACAAGCTGTGATCCATTTGAATTGACTGATCTTTCTCAATGCATATATAAAGCAATGATGCATGTTTATGATGCACTCTATGTTTTTTTATGACACTGTATGCCACAGAACGCATAGAATGACATAAAGATGTTAATCATTTCTGAAACCAAGAACAGGCTTATTAAATGCAGCAGATGCTACAACAGTCAAACAAGGGCTTTGCACTGGAATCGCATTGTTAAACCAAAGATGTTGAGTTGCCACCATTTTTGTCTGATTAATGTTTTATTGAGTTGTGTTCAGGAAAAAAAAACAGAAACCACCAAAACTGCAGCTCAGTAAAACAAGGTACGATTAGCAGTAAGGTCTAATGCTTGTTAGTGTATTCCCAGTGTACATTAATTGGTAAAGGTTGTCAGTGTAAAGCATGAGGGGGAAGATCAATTGGTGTTTAATCCTGTTTGGGTTTAACTGCATAGCGACTCTTTTGAGCAATTAACTCCAGCAATAATATTGAAGACACTGTGAAATCTTTTTTACACACCATGACAGTGTAAATATTCAGAAATGCAAAAAGGAGACTACGTGAACATTGAAATGACGTCCTCAAAGCGGGGAGAATGAGTCAAAAGTGTCATATTGATATAACGTTTATATAAGCTTTAGTAAAAAATGTGAGCTGTGTGAGACATGCTATTTTCCCAGTAAAGCCTCTTTGTGTCCTTGATGCTCTTTTGCAGGCTGGGGATGTACAGGCACTGATGCTTTCATGTGACACACATTAAAGCATTGGTTGGTCAAGCACATATACTTTTTTTTTCTTGAGAAATAGCAGCATCAGCCTTTTTCAAAAATGTTAAAACACAACATTTCCTATTTCTGTGACAAAGTTTTCTTGGGATGATGGATCATTTCTGTTTACAGGATGTGAAAGAGCGAAGGTTGGGACCACATAAATCAGTGAAACAAATTCAACTTTTTTTTACACAGTAGAGCTACAACATGTGCCAAAATAGTACAAGCACACTGTAAATACAGAAAAAAAAATTGTGCCCAGTTATTTATATATTTCCATCACAGAAGCCTTCTTAGTTACTAAGTTAACAACAACATCATCTACGTAATAAGATATCAGCCCATTTTGGTGATTACTGTGATAAGGTATTTGTTATACATTTGTTTATAAATTCTTACTAATATAAATGGTTAAATATAAGGTTAAATAAAGTCTCATTTATGGGTTTGCATCTACCTGTTTTGAAGACATCTTTTAGCTGCTCTCTCCAGGGTTTGCCACAGAAAATCATCTGCCTCCATCGCATCCTATTCTTGTGATGCTCTTTTATCCCACTGAGCTTCCTTTGCTACACCTATGAACCTTTCCTGTGTAAGAGTACCACTGGCTCCTCTCTCCAAGATGGCCATTAATTACCACCAACTGTCAGTCATCTGCTAGATGAAGCTCCACAACACATAAGGCTGCAGTCGAGTGCTACTCTTCGCTGGAGCATTATATTCTTCATGGTATTTGTGTCTCTGGCCAGTATTATTGAGTATAATAGAAATACTTACCTCATGTTTGTGGCTACAGTCCTACTGCCTACTTGGGTCCTATCAAATCATGGTTCTGCCTTCCGTCCTGTTCCCTGTTCCTCGTGCCGTACCCCCAGCCACTTGCCTTGTCTTCCTATCTGCCCTGCCTGGTCCTTCATTTCTGGAGCCCCTTGGATTCAACTCTGTGCCACACAACAACGTCCAACCTGGGTTCCAGGAGATCTGCTGTAAATATTAGTCCACTGTAAACAATAAACACTGTTCACTTTTCTACTCTTGAGTCTTGTCTCATTCCGGGTCTCATGAAAATCTGGGTTCTTTGAGTTATAACACTCTGGAGGCTTCCTCCTTTCCTTTGCCCTCTTCTTCTTTCTGTTTTTCTGTTTTCAGGAACCACCATAGCTAGTCAACCTCCTCCATATCACTCTGTCCTCTGCATCCTCTGTCCTCACTCCAACTGCATCCATGTCCTCTATGACTGCATCCATATATCTCCTCTTTGGCCTTAGCATCTCCACATTCAGCATCTTTTCTCCAGTAGAGTATATCCATTGTCCCTTCTCTCCATGTGACCTAACTATCTCAGCATTGCCTTGAGCTTTGACTCAAAAACCACTCAACCTGAGGAGTTTCTTTGATACAATCATTTTTATCCCTGTTCAGCTGCTACCCACAAAATATTTTTGCCAAATGGTGCTATTGTTTCCAAACCACACATCACTACCACCTTGTAAACCTTCTCTTTTACTCTTGACAGTATCCTTTGGTCACAAATCACAGCTAACATTCATCTCCAATATGCTTGAATTATCTTCTCTACCTCTAAAACTTATTGTCCAGTGTTTTGAATGGTTGACCCAAGTTACTTAAACCTGTCACCTTCAGTACCTCTCTACAACTTCACTGTTTCATCTGTCCCCCCTCTCATTCACACACACACATATTCCGTCTTACTTTTCTAACTTTCATTCCTCCTTTCTCCAGAGTTTACCTCCCCCTCTCCAGGTTCTCTTCCACCTGCTACTCTAACTACAGATCACAGTGTCATCTGCAAACGGTATAGTCCATGAGGAATCCTTTCTAACCACATCTGTCAATATTTCATCACCAATGCTGCTTTAAACTCAGCATAAATTACTCTTTCTAATCTGAAATAAAGTGCTGAGGGTTTTATGACGTTTTGCAGCCCTACTTTGGTCAAATTAACATATAAAAACATTAAAACTGTTCTTTTCCAAACACAATGTCATGTCTATTTTTGGCACATTTAGTTTTAGGATGTGGTCTGAACCTCTTTTTTATTTGAATGGTTTAACTATTGAAGCATAATTTTAACATAATAAAATACATACAGTATCTGAACCATTCACTAAATTGGATTTTCTATTTAAATATACAGCATGTTTCTCTATAAAGGGCTAGGAATGTGTGTGTTTTTTAAAGTTTAAGTCTATATACTTCAAACACCTGAACAGATTGCATGTTCTGGTGATTCGGTCATTATAATCCCTTCAAACAAGATATGTAACATTGCAGTAAATTAAACTTATACATCTAGAATTTTTTACTCTGAATCTCAAACTGCTGCTTAAATATCTTGAATTTGTATTATCTTTATTTTTACAGTCATACTTGAGATAAAGGGAAATGCCGTTAGAACAGGTTTACATCCCATTAAATGTTGGCTTGTAGCTCAAGGAGAATGAAGATCGACTGAGGAGAAATTCACACAGAAAGAAGTTTCTTGCTCATGCAGCACAACCTTCATATCCAGATCTAACTGAAATAAGGAAGTCTTTTTAAAGTTTTATTGTGTGAGGAATACCGCAGGCACAAAGGGTGTTTACTTCAAGGGACAAAAGAGAGAAGTTGTAGTTTGAAATAGAAAATTCTGAGGGGAAGCTGCAGACAGAGCAGGGAATACAACAGAGGGAATAATGCAGAATGGTGAATAAGTTCGTGGCGGCCTGTGAGAAGAGGTCGGGATCAGTTTATCACTTCAGTCTACCTTTGCTCTATAATTTACAAATAAAATAAAATATAAAATCAATTGGACATGAAAAAAAAAATACCATCACATCTCTAAATGTTGATGCAGTAAATGTTGGGTGAATGTCCCAGGACTCTTTAGAAAGTGCCAACATTTATTAATTAATTTTTTTCTTTTCTTTAAATCTCCTCGGTGGCTGGGCCCCGGGGGTGGATGAGATTCGCCTGGAGTTCCTCAAGGCTCTGGATGTTGTGAGGTTGTGTTGGCTTACACAACTGCAATATTGCATGGACATCGGGGGAAAATCCCCTGGATTGGCAGACCGGGGGTAGTGGTCCCCCTATTCAAAAAGGGGTTACAGTGTGTTCCAACTACAGGGGGATCACACTCTTAAGCCTCCCTGGTAAGGTCTATTCAGGGGTTCTGGAGAGGAGGGTCCGTCGGACAGTCGAACCTCGGCTTCAGGAGGAGCAGTGCCGTTTTTGTCCTGGTCGTGGAACACTGGACCAGCTCTACACCCTCAGCAGAGTCCTGGGAGTTTGCCCAACCAGTTTACATGTGCTTTGTAGACTAGGAGAAGGCATTTGACCGCGTCCCTCAGGGAACCCTGTCGGGGGGGTAATCTGGGACTATGGGGAACCAGGTCCTTGGATACAGGCTGTTAGGTCCCTCTATGACCGGTGACAGAGCTTGGGCTTCATTGCCGAAAGCAAGTTGGGTTTGTTTCCAGTGGGATTTGGACTCTGCCAAGGTTTCCCTTTGTCACCAATTCTGTATCTTTTATGGACAGAATTTCTGGCGCAGCCAAGGTGTTGAGGGGAGCTGTTTTGGTAACCTTAGGATCACATCTCTACTTTTTGCAGATGATGTGGTCCTGTTGGCTTCATCAGGTCATGATCTACAACTTTCACTGGAGCAGTTCACAGCCGAGTGTGACACAGCCGGGATGAGGATCAGTTCCTCTAAATCTGAGGCAAGGGACTTGAGACGAAAAAGGGTAGAGTGCTCTCTCTGGGACGGGGAGGAGGTCCTGCCCCAAGTGGAGGAGTTTAAATATATTGGGGTCTTGTTCACAAATGAGGGGAAAATGGAGCGAGAGATTGATAGGTGGATAGGTGCGGCATCTGTCATGGTGAAGAGAGACCTGAGTTAAAAGGTGAAGCTCTCAATTTACTGGTTGATCTACATTCCTACCCTCATCTATGGTCATGAGCTTTGGGTTGTGACCAAAAAACAAGATCTCGGATACAAGCGACTGAAATGAGTTTTCTCCGCAGGGTGTCTGGACTCTCCCTTAGAGGTAGGGTGAGGAACTCAGTCATCCGGGAGGGACTCGGAGTAGATCCGCTGCTTCTCCATGTCGAGAGGAGCCAGATGAGGTGGCTCGGGCATCTTGTTAGGTTGCCTCCTGGACGCCTCCCTGGTGAGGTGTTCCAGACAAGTCCTAAAAGAAGGAGACCCAGAGGAAGACCCAGGACATGCTGGAGGGACTATGTTTCTTGGCTGGCCTGGGAATGCCTTGGGCTATGTTAATGCCCATGTCTACATGTGTGGATATGTGATTGTATTTTTGTACCATTAGCAGAATATTTCATGAATCACTGGACATTTTCATTGAAACTAGCAAAAATTTAATCTTCAAGGTTTCAAATCAAAGGAACTGAACTTCCGTTCAGTAGTTGGAGACATTTTGCATCTGGTGAGCTTTTCCAGTTCAAAACTGAATTCCAAGCTCTGAACGTTGCTTCCCTTCTGGGGATTTGAAAGAAATCTACTTGCTTTTATTTTGTTTAAATTTTAGGATTTACCAAGAATCTACATTAACTCAGAAAGTAATCACTGGATGTACATACATTATATAACTGATTACTTTCTGGAGTCAACCCAATTGAAGGTCACCACTAGCCTGGCACTCGCCTTCCTGCACAGCTCCGCTCAATTCTCATTTCCCTTCACTGCACAGTCTGGGATTTCTCCCATAGACAACGATTTCTCCGGTAGATTTTTGACCGGACCAATCAGAGAACAGAAGGTGGAGTTTTTGGCCCCTAACCCACGCCCCCACCTGTCCCAGCGCAGCCAACGAGCAGCCGCATGTTCTCATTCAAAGCGATGCAAAGCGATGCAGGACTCCTCCCTCCTCCTTCTCCTCCTCTCCCTCCGCTGAGTGAAACGAACAAGGAAATGACTGAGGTTGTCACGAAAGAATTAAACTCGGGTTTTAAGTTGCTGCCCGAGTCCCATCAGATTTACTGGTCTTCTGGTGTGTTGGACCAGCGATCCATGGTTTTATTTTATGTTTATGTTTATGTTTATTAAATTTGTTCATTTTTTTACAGAAGAAACAATACAAGACAATCTCATTAAATGATAGTGTACAAAATGTAAAAAAATGAAAGGTAGCAGAAAGAAGAATAAATCTTATTATATCTGCCCCTTACTTACAACAATCAGATTAAACAACAATAATCAGCCATGTAAACAATAATAATCTTCAACCAACTTTTTCAACAATCAGATTTAACAATAATAATCTTCAACCAACAGTACAAAATGACTAACTCTTTCTAATTTTCTAATTGATACAATACACATTAACAACAGTACAAAATGACTAACTCTTTCTAATTTTCTAATTGATACAATACACATTACGCTATTTCATTTTTTTTAACACATTTGTTTTGATCATTTTTTTAAATGTAAACATTGACTTGGCATTTTTAACTACATTCTCCAAGCCATTCCATAATCTAATTCCCTGGATTGAGGTAGAACGTCCCTTCAAACTGGTTCTGAATTGTGGTTTTACAAACAACTCTGTCCCCTTAAGATTATAACAACTTTGTCTTTTAACAAAGTGCATTTGGATATTTAAAGGTAATGCATTATTTTGAGCTCTATACATAACTGATAAGATATTATAGTCTACCAAATCATGGAACTTCAATAACTTTAGGTGATAGAATAATGTACTTGATGGATGACGATAATGCTTTCTAGTGATAATTCTTACAGCTCTTTTCTGTAATACAAAAATAGGTTTTGTGATTGTTTTACACGCATTCCCCCAAACATCAATGCAATAGATTAAGTGTGGAACAATGATTGTGTTATACAACAAATATAGAGCTTTATCATTTAATAGGTCTCTGACTTTGTACAGTACTGCAATCGATTTAGCTATTTTTATTCTTACAGAATTTATGTGTTGTTTCCATGTCAGTTTGTCATCAATGATAACACCCAAAAACTTCACCTCACTCATTCTACAAATCTCAACATCCTCAATTTTGAGTGGGACATCAACAGTTTTCTTTTTATTACCGAATATCATGTAATTAGTTTTCTCTAGATTTAATGATAATTTATTTATTTTAAACCAAGTTTGTATCTTGACAAATTCTGTCTTTATCAATTCCAACATTTGTTCTATATCTTCACCTAAACAGAAAAAAGTGGTATCATCAGCAAAAAGTACACATTTAAGGAGTCCTGACACATTTACCAAGTCATTCACATATAAAATAAAAAGCTTTGGTCCAAGTACAGAGCCTTGGGGAACTCCACATGTGATATTACAGAGGTCAGATCTTACATCATTTATTTGTACAAATTGTTTCCTATCTTTTAAGTAGCTAGATACCCACTGTAATGCTGGTCCTCTAATACCATATTTGTTCAGTTTTTCAAGGAGAATGGTGTGATCAATAGTATCGAATGCTTTTTTTAAATCAACAAAAATACTGATACAATATTGTTTTTGATCGACAGCAGTAGTTATTTGTTCCATTAATTCCATGAGAGCCATTGATGTAGAGTTTTTTGCTCTAAACCCATACTGACTGTTGCTTAGAATATTTTGTTTATCTATAAATTGGTCTAGTCTGTTTACAAATAGTTTTTCAAGAATTTTTGAAAACTGTGGTAATAAGGATATAGGTCTATAATTGTTGAATACACATTTATCACCATTTTTAAAAAGAGGAACGACCTTAGCTACTTTCATATTATCTGGAAATATTCCTGTTGAAAATGATAAGTTACATATGTATGTGAACGGCTCAATAACATGGCTCATTATGTCCTTCACAAACATCATATCCATGTCCACCCAGTCTTTCGATCTCTTGTCTGTAAGATGTTTTACTACATTCATTATTTCCTCTTTGTTAGTTCCATTTAGAAAAATACTATTTGCACAACCTGTAATTGAGTGGGTCACATTTTTATCTACTTTTGGTATCTTAGCTGCAAGGCTTGATCCAACATTCACAAAATATTGATTAAATTCATTTACAATTTCATTTTCATCATGAATTTCATCGTCTTTTACAAAATATTTTGAAATACCAGTTTTTGCTTTATGATTCTTCAGGACACTATTCATTACTCGCCATGTTGCTTTCATATCACCATTACTTTTATCTAATAATTTACTATAATATTCTTTCTTATGTTTCCTTATAATCCCCACTAATTTATTTTTATACTTTTTATATTTTTCTTCAGCGCTCTGACTTCGCAATTTCAAGAAACATGAATACAAATAATTTTTTTTTACAAGCATTTCTCAACCCTTTTGTCATCCATGGTTGATCAATCGTATTTCTCTTTGTGTAATTTGTTTGCACACAATTCTTTTCGTACAGAGCTTCCAGGATATTCATAAACTCATCATATGCTCTGTTCGCATCATCAACATACACATTATTCCAGTCTTGTTTATCTAGATCCTCTTTCAGTTTTTCCAAAACTTTTTTTGACGTGTTTATGATCTTTTTCTTCATTGCGACTGCTTTTGTGATGCTTTGATCATTTTTATAGATTGTGAAAACTTATTTGTGAAAATATTATCAATTATTGTGGCACTATGAGTTGTAATTCTTGTTGGCTTTGATATCAATGGATACATATTTAAACTGTACATTGAGTTTATAAATGTGCTTATGTTATTTGAATCTGTTTTATTTCCCATATCAATGTTAAAGTCTCCACACAAAAAAACATTTTTATTAAAACTCTTCTCCATTAGCTCCAAGATTTTATCCGTGAATATTTCTATATTTGCTCCTGGTGATCTATATACACAACTTATTATTATGTTTTTATCATTTTTGTTTATTATTTCTATTGTTATCATTTCCATAATATTATCAACTGTTATTGACATTTCATTATTTAATTTACATTTTATTTCATTATTGACAAACAGAGCGACTCCACCACCTCTTTTATTATTTCTGTTCATATGATATAATTCATACCCCTCGACGTGAATATTACTTGTGTTATCATCATTGAGCCATGTCTCTGACAGCGCTATTATTGTAAAAGTTCTATTTAATTGTTTTAAGTAATCTGTTATTTTGGATATGTTTGCATTTATACTTCTGCTATTAAAGTGAATAATAGAGAGAACTCCTTTTGATATATTGATGTCATTAAACTGCTCTTCATTATAATATTCGCTATCTTTTATTACAGGGAAAAAATTTGCATCAATCACATTTTCAACATTATATATTTTAGGTTCTGAGTCTTCGTATGTTGTCATGTTCTAATGTATTTGTTCATTTCACTGTATATTTTATCCATTTGTAATTTTTCATCTCCTGAATTCATCCAGATCCGTCAGCTCTTTTATCATTTTAGGCTGAGACCCTTCCTTTGTTTTGATAAAGACGTATCCATTTCTTGTCCATGTTGAATGTATTTTTTTTTTTTTGCTTTTTAACCACCTTGCTTCCTTTGCAATTTTTCCATTTTTTTTGGTAAGATGTTCATTTATGTAAACGTCTGTTCCCTTCAGATTTCTTCTATTTTGCATAACATAGTTTTTTGTATACCTGCTATAGAACTTGACGACTACTGACGGTTTGAATCTTGGTGAATTACTGGGCAGGGTGTGACAGAACGAAATGTCCCCATAGTTTATGTTAATGTTTCTTTCCTGTAAGAAAGTAACTACACGTTCGTCCAGAGTCTCTTGTTCTTCCTGAGATGCATTCTCAGTTTGGTCTTCGTTGGTAAGATTTCTTGCATTTGTCTGACACTTACTAATATCAAGTCCTGAGATCACCACGTTGTCTTGCTTTGTGTATTGTTCTAAGTCCTCTATTTTTTGTTCCAGTTCAGCAATTTTATTGTCTTTGCTAATTATCAGTCCTTTCAGTTCTTTTATTTCTTTCACCAGTTCGGCCTGGGAATCCATTTTTTTTGTTAAGTTTTCTATTTGTCCACTCATAAAGTTGAGTGATTCTTTAAATTCTTGCATTTCTACTGAGTTGTTTCCCTCCGGGTCTGGTGATTTTTGTCCTATATTTCTCATATTTGCAGAGACTGGTGATCTTTGTCCTTTACCTCTCGTCATACTTGCAGAGATTGTAATCTAATGGTAGCAGGTCTCTGGTTTGTTTGCTGAACCACGTGGCCCTTCCACGAGGCTCACAGGCCTAACGATGGTGGCTCTGGACCAGCAGTGCACAACTTAGCAGTGCAGCACCCAGATCAGCAGTTATTAGAACAGAACTCACGGTTTCAGCAGCCTGCAGCAATCAGCTCTCTTATCCGAAGAGGTTAGCTCACTAGATCCGATGTAGCTTCAGCTCCAATAGTTCCCGGCGCAGCTCCGACACCAGCCTGGTCCCAGGCGGTGGTCCTCTGGCTCACCCACGACGCTCGGCCCAGCTCGAAGCCCCAGGTGGCGTTCCAGGTGCGTTTACGGCTCTGGGCTCACTCGCGGCGCTCGGTCCAGCTCAAAGCCCCAGGTGGCGTTCACGGCTCGTGGTCCAGCTCAAAGCCCCAGGTGGCGTTCACTGCTCGCGGCCCAATCGCGGCGCACGGACCAGCTCAAAGCCCCAGGTGGCGTTTAGGCTCTCGGCTCTCTCGTCAGCCTGTAGCAACAATCCCCAACTCCGTGTTGTTTTGCCGCATTAGCTTTTAACAGCAGCACATGGCTAGCGTTAGCTTGTAGCCTGTAGCCTCCACTCCCAGCTTTGTTGTTTTCTTTCGCTGCAACAAAGCACCTCCAGCGTGCCGGCCCGCGTTTCTTCGTAACAACCAGCGTATTTTTCCGGTTTATTTGTTCACAAAGCCCGCAGCTCCGCAGCTACGGCACCCGGTTACGGTGACCCAGCTCGGTTAGCTTTGATTACCCCGGTTCCAGTTTTCTTCTTTTTTATTTTTATTTTATTGTTTTCAAATCTGTTGCAGTGACTGTTCATGTGGACCTGACCTCTTATTATGATTACTACTGGATTTTATTAGGACGTTTTATTAACATATAAACACAGAATATGCAACTGCAGCGAGAGAAAATTCAGCAGGGGGCGGAGCTGAAGTCAAGTTCAGCAGACCACGGGGGAGCAGCCATCAGCAGAGGCCACACCTCCAGCAAGAATCGTTTGTCAATGGAGAAAGTCCAGACCCTAGTCCGAAGCGAAGTGAAGGACAAGGGTCTGGTTTTAACCAGGCTAGGTCACCACAGCAGCTTTACCAAAACTAGTCCATTTTTACTGAAATCAAGATCAAACCTGGTGTGGTAGTAGCTGAACATCATTCCCTACACACACTCTGATGATGCAAGATTTGTTCTTAAAACTTTACAGTTAAATATGTCTGTTAGCAGATATGATCACAGATTTGTGGATTATGTTTCATTATCCATGCTACACCAGCCATTGTCCGTTGGCATCTAGAGTTTCAGTTCTGCTGTGAGTAACCCCTTTGTGATGTAATAGAGCAATGCACGAGGAACACAAACCTTGATTGTACTTTCTGCATCAACATTCTTCACAATCTGTATGCTGACCATTTACGCCAAAATGTGCTTAAATGCCAAAGGAAGTCACAATTATTCCTTTATTCATGCTGTGGTTTCTTGATCTTGTTTTTAGCTGTGTTTGTGTACTATGTAATACAAACATTAATACATGT
>JBBPBX010000699.1:8860-46646 GCA_038048925.1 Garcialebias charrua | reverse complement strand
AATAAATAAATAATAAATGTCACATTTTTGTCATCTGTGTATGTTTCCCATACTTGACAGACGAAATTGGCCTCTGCATTTAACCCAACCACCACCAGGTGGTGCAGTGAGCAGCCGTAGTCAGCGCCCGGGGAGCTGGGGAAAATAGATGTGCACTCATACACCCCAAGGTGTGCCGTGGCCGGGGTTCAAACCTGGGTCCTTTGGATCCCAAGTCTGATTCCCTAGCCACTACACCATCTTGGCCCCTAGACATGTCCAATCCAGGGACACAGACAAATGAGACAAACAACCATTCACTCTCTCACTCACACCTATGGACAATTTAGAGTTACCAATCAGCGTAACATGCTTGTTTTTGGTCTGTGTGAGGAAACTGGAGTACACGGACAAAACCCACACATACACAGAGAAGTGTGCAAACTCCACCCAGAATGACTCCCCCCCACCCCCACCAGGATTCAGTCCAGCAACCTTCTTGTTGAGAGGTGGCAGCTCTACCAAATGTGCAGCCCCAAACACCAAAGATCTAAAACAAAACAAAACAAAACAAAAAGTGTTAAAAATTGATCTTTTAAAACATTTAAAATATTCTGCCAAATGATTTTGATGACAACAAGGCAAAATCTGATGATTGAAACACTTTGGCAGATCTTAAAGATTTAATGTGACAAAAATACTGTAATAACAATTGTAATAATATCATTAAAATCCCCCAAGTCAATTTTTTGTTATTTTCGTTTATTTTTAATTTTTGTTCACACATTGTAATCTATGCTGGTGAAGATTCTCAGTCATCCAGGACATGATAAATCAAAAAGGCGTTCAATTCAGGATCAACTGGACTTTATTTGTAACAGAAAACGTTTCGACTTCTGTCCAGAAGTCTTTTTCAATTCTGAATGGAAGCTGTGAGAACGAGAAGTTTTATACAGGCTTACAAGTCAATAACACATACATGTAAATTGACAGATCACACCTTAACAGTAGGGAGTCCCACATTGTAATCTAAATCACAAACTTGTTAAAGGACACTTCAGGACAAATACAGTGTGTCCCTTTTGAAACATCATTTTAAGAGGATCTATGTGTGTTTTGTGATCCTTGTGTAGCCCAGTGGATAAACTGAGGTTTCTACAAGGTAACAATGAGGTTAATAGAAGTCTTACATAATTCAAGACAAAACACAAATATATTAAAAGTAAACATTTATTTACTAATGCATAACATTGATGACAGTTATGGGTTTTTCATATTCTTGTTTCTGAAAGAAATACACTTGTATTTTCCTTTACTTTAATATTTAAATAATATTAAGGGTAAATATAGTTACTAAGTAAATAAAACTGTATTTTGTAAATCAATTGAGCATTATTTTATGTAAATATTGCATGTGGAAGAAGTATTAGTTTGACGTAAGCTGCACTGTGTATTTATTTGGTTGAGCCACCTGATTGGTCACTGGGACTGCTCGTCATGTAGGTGAGCCACCTGATTGGTCACTGGGACTGCTCGTCCAGTGCGTGACTCGTGATTGGTGGAGAGGGAAGAAAAAGGTGGGACGAACCGGTTGATGCAGAAACCGAGGGGAGACGAGCAGATGAAAAGTAAAAGATACAGACTCAAGAGGGAGAAAGTTGGACAAAACGCCTTGGTGAGGACAAAATTAAGACAAAGTTGGAGGAGCTTGGTTGACGTGAAGGGAGGGACGAGAGGATACAGACGCAAATAGTCCTGGCGAGCTTTGAGTTGAGGAGCTTCAGTTTCGCGGGCTCTGCTGCTGCGTTCAATGGACGTGGGAGAAGAAGAGGACGAGTGAATTGCAACGTTCTCAAAGTTTCCTCTGGGATTTAAAAACTCTGGGTTTTTGTAACAGGCCTGCAACGTTTTTCCCACTCTTCTGGAGGTTGTGAGTAATAAATTGACTGGGTTACTTTTTGTACAGGACTGTGTATATTGATGTACATGGACATTTACTGTTGTTCTTTGGTGAAAAGAAAAAAAAAGACCTGTAATATTCCTTTTGTTCTGCCTTATGTGAAGAGGTATTTTGTTTAAATTTTAAGAGTTTTCCGGCTATAAAGTTTATGGTGGTGACTAGTTAAACTTCCTGTCACTCACTATTAGGTTATTTAGTTTAATAAATTAAGGCTGAATCATTTTGCCTCAAATTACACTGTTTCTCTGGGTCCTATTTGTATTAAACTAGGTCATTGGTGCTGCACACCGATTGGGGTACCAGATTGATACCGAACCCAAGCACCCTCCATTTTAGGTTTTCAGCATAAAGTGTGCAGAGGTGCTACAGAAAGTGGTGGCCCGTACGGGGAAAAAATTAGTGAAAAAAAAAAAAAAGTTTGTCTGACCCAGAGAAAAAAATAAAAAATATATACAGTATACAGAAAAAATGAATGTAAGCAAAACGTAAAATGTTTTATTGATCTAAAGGTGTTCACTTAAATCAACCTAAAAAAATAAATAATAATAATAATAATATTGCTCATTTTGCTTAAACTAACCTAACTAAGCACTAATTCTGTAGAGATTTATAGCAAAGGTCAGGGGAATGGCTCAGTTGAGGCACTGGTGTAAGGGTGAAGGTATTGACCCAGAGTATGCCATACTGGTCAAGGATGTCCCAGAAGAGGCAGAGGTGAATGTCATTGAAGAAACTCTACAGTCAATCAAGGCACTTGGTCGGGTTAAGGTGAGAGGTCGGATGTATGATCCACAGACTCAAAGCTTAACTGTGCTATGTGAGTGTAGGCAGAAAGTCAATGCTAAAGCCTGCCCGCCGGACATCTTATCAGAAGGATCTGATGAGCCATGGAGAATCTTTGGACCTTCAGAAGAGGAAAATGAACCACAAAACCCTGGAAATGGAAGTAAATCTTTTGCAGACTCCGGTCAAGATCCCTCATTTAAAACGTCCACCCCTGAAGCCATCATCAGAGCAGTTGGCGAAGTCCTTCAAATGACTAATCTCCGTTCAAGCAGTGAGAGTAGCCCTTACAGACGTCTGCGCACTTTCTCTGGAGTGCGACCCACACCTCCAGGGGAGGAAACATTGGAGAACTGGATTGAACAAGCAAGGTTAATGATCGAGGAGTCTGATCGACCTGAAAGAGAAATGAAAATGAGAGTCATGGAAAGTGTGAAGGGTCCAGCTCTAGAAATATTGCAAGCTGTTCGCTTCAATAACCCTGATGCAACCGCTATGGAGTACCTCGAAATATTGGAGAACACGTTTGGTACACCTGAAACAGGAGAAGACTTATACTTCACATTCAGACAGCTATGCCAGCAACCAAGTGAGACCCTCTCCGAATTCCTGAGACGCATGGAACGAGTTCTCAATAAAGTTGTCCAAAAGGGTGGTCTGCAGTCGGCTACCGCCAACCAAGCACGTCTAGACCAGCTCATTAAAGGAGGCACTCGGTCAGATCTAATGATTTTAAATCTTCGACTGAGAGAACGCCGGAAAAATCCCCCTTCATTCTTACAGTTGCTGAATGAAATACGGCTTGAAGAGGAACACGAAGCTTCACGTCGTAGATTACAACCTCCCAAAGCCGTGTATGCTAAAAGTACCACTGCAATACCAGACAAAGAGATAAAAGATATAAAAGCTGAAATACAACGGCTCCGAACACAAGTGAGTGAATTTACCACCTCGTCATTCCTGCCAAGTAATGCTGCTGCAACCTCTGAGCCCACAGTCAACACACTGAAAGAGACTGAAGAGGATAAAGGCCTGCAAGCTTTAAGAGAAGAAGTTGTAAAGCTCAGAAAGCAAGTATCTGTTCTGTCCATTCAGCCCAGTTACAGCCCTGCTACAGCGCCACCCCACGATGAACTTGAGTCAAATCCAGTTCCCCAAAGAACTTTCACATCAAGGGACCCGAGTGACTTCTTCTGTTATCGGTGTGGGGATGATGGACATTTTTCAACTAAATGCACAGCCCCAGAGAACTACCCCAAAGTAATACAGAAGCTGATACAGGCGCAAAGAAAACAAAGGACAAACCAGAAACAAAACCGCAATGCAAGAACAAAACCCACTAATGCAAATGTAAGGAGAAGTGTTACCATGGTACGGACAAATAGTTTGCCAGAGGGATTAATTGGACCTCCTTCTATTGCCAAAGTCAAAATCAATGGCAAGCTTTGTACTGCTCTGATGGATAGTGGGTCCCAAGTAACTATCATCTTTGACAGTTGGTACTCAGAACACCTGTCGCACATCCCACTCCATCCAGTTACTGGTCTAGCCATATGGGGTCTCAGTGAATCAGAGAGCAGCTACCCATTCAAGGGTTACATTCATATTGATTTGGAGCTTCCTAGGCAATCAAAGTCCAAAAAACTCAAGTCCGTCCCTGTTCTTGCCTTAGTGTGTCCTGACCCACGTTGTTCCGAGACCGTACCAGTCTTGGTCGGTACAAATGTCAAAGGGATTCAACCTATCAACTCGAACCCAGAAGCAAAAGGTTTAGAGCACGCCCACTCAGCCAGGGTCCAAGTGCAGGAACAAAGTTCTTTATCGGTCCATAAACCAGAGCTCACTAGATATACTAAAGACTTACCTGTGGCTGATGTAAAGTGGACAGGGCCGGGCCCCCTAATCATTCCTGCTGGCACAGAGCACATTGCCATTTGTAAAGTCAAAGAGAATCGAGAAGTAGAAGACAGCATACTAATAACTGAACGTGCTACCTCACCTGCTCTTCCACCAAGTGTATTGGTCCCGCCAACAGTACTGTTCTCTAAAATCCTAGATAAGAACAGTTTTCTGGTGCTACTGCAAAATGAGTCATTAAAGCAGACAGCTATTCCAGTGGGCACCACTATTGCTCACCTGTATATAGCTGACATGGTGATGGATGCCCCAGGAACGAAGGTCAATACTGTTCCCCCCATTGACCCGTCTTTGTTCCACTTTGGTGACATTGCGATCAGCAAAGAATGGAAAGAAAGACTACAACACAAGCTGTCACAGCATTCCAATGTGTTTTCAACTGATGAATGGGATGTAGGTTTGGCCAAGGGTGTGGAGCATCATATCCGCCTAACTGACAGTACCCCCTTCCGGGAGCGTTCTCGCCGCATTGCTCCAGCCGATTTGGATGATCTCAGGCGTCACCTTCAAGGGTTGCTTGCAGCAGGCATCATAAAGGAATCAAGAAGTCCCTACGCTTCTCCCATTGTCCTCGCCCGCAAAAAGAATGGTCAACTGCGGATGTGTGTAGACTACAGAACCTTAAATCGCAGAACAATCCCAGACCAGTACACTGTGCCACGGATCAACGATGCATTAGACTGTCTGACGGGCAGTAAGTGGTTTTCTGTCTTAGACCTCCGCAGTGGCTACTATCAGATCCCTATGGCCGAAGAGGACAAGGAAAAAACAGCCTTCATATGTCCTCTGGGGTTCTATCAATTTGAACGGATGCCGCAGGGCATAACCGGGGCTCCTGCAACATTCCAAAGGCTTATGGAGAAAGCCGTGGGAGATATGCATCTGCTGGAGGTCATAGTGTACCTGGACGATCTGATTGTGTTTGGCAGAACCCTTGAAGAGCATGAAGAGAGGCTGCTTAAGGTTATAACACGCCTTGAGGAGGCTGGACTAAAGCTGTCCCTTGACAAGTGCCAGTTTTGTTGTTCACAAGTTACCTATGTTGGTCACATTGTCTCTGAGCATGGTATTGCTACCGACTCCCGAAAGGTGGAAGCTGTAACCCAGTGGAAGCAGCCAACTGATCTCTCTTCTCTGCAGTCGTTCCTTGGATTCTGTGGCTACTATCGGCGATTCATAAAAAACTATTCCATCATCGTCCGACCCCTTACTGAACTATGCAAAGGATATCCTCCCACACAAAAGAAAAGTAAGGGTAATCAAGGGACAAGCAAAACCTACTACAGGGTTAACGAGCCTTTCGGCGATCGATGGGATCAGTCGTGCAGTGAGGCATTTCAACAGATCATTCACTGCCTCACAAATGCTCCTGTACTGGCGTTTGCTGACCCATCCAAACCTTATACCCTCCACATAGATGCCAGTTTGCATGGCCTGGGTGCAGTCCTGAATCAAGAACACCCTGAAGGATTGAGACCTGTGGCTTTCGCAAGCCGGAAGCTGAGTGCATCTGAGAAAAACTATCCGGTGCACCAACTTGAGTTTTTGGCTCTAAAGTGGGCTGTGGTTGACAAATTCCATGACTATTTGTATGGAGCTCAGTTTAAAGTACAAACGGATAACAATCCTTTAACATATATTCTCACAACAGCTAGGCTCAATGCCACTGGTCATCGCTGGCTCTCTGCCCTTTCAACATACAATTTCACATTGCAGTACAGATTAGGGGCTCACAACATCGACGCTGATGCGCTATCACGAAACCCCTTACCAACAGAAGATAAAGACTGGCAAACTGTGCCACCTGAAAGTGTCAAAGCATTGTGTAAGCAGATCAACACACCAAAAGTTTGTGACGAGACAATCACAGTGGCAGAGTCTCTAGGAGTTTCCCCTGAAGGCATTCCTGCCTGCTACGCTTATCCAGTTCGCCTCGATCTGGGTTGTTTGATGCGACTTAGCCACAACGATATCATTCAAGCCCAGGATGCAGACCCAGCAATCGCTCCCATTAAGCAATCACTTTGGCAGGGCACGCCATTTTCACCAGGGGATAACACTGTGGCTAACTTGCTAAACAGAGAGGCAAGTAAACTTGTCATCAAAGAGGGTTTGCTCTATAGAAAAGTTAAGAGATCTTCTGGAGATGAAATTCACCAGATAGTGCTCCCTACAGAACATGTCTCCATGGTGTTAAAATCACTCCATGACGAATCTGGGCACCTGGGAGTGGAAAAAACTCTTGGACTTGTCCGTGACAGGTTCTATTGGCCCAAGATGGGAGCTCAGGTTGAGCAATATGTAAAAAACTGTGGAAGATGCATCACTCGTAAATCACTTCCGCAACGAGCTGCTCCTTTAAATCAGATAACAAGTCAAGGCCCGCTCAACCTTGTGTGCATCGATTTTCTATCACTTGAGTCAGACTCGCAGGGGTTTTCCAGCATCCTAGTTGTGACAGATCATTTTACGCGGTATGCCCAAGCCTTCCCGGCTAAGGATCAAACGGCTGCCACGGTGGCAACGATTCTTTGTGAGCCGAATACATTCAGACCAAGGGAGGGATTTTGAAAGTAGACTGATCAAAGACCTCTTAAAGATGCTTGGGATCCGTAAGTCAAGAACGTCTCCCTATCATCCGCAAGGAGATCCCCAGCCCGAAAGATTCAACCGTACACTTCTATCGATGCTTGGAACCCTTGAGCCGAAGCAAAAGAACAAGTGGAGTCAAAAGATAAGTCAGTTGGTTCACGCTTACAACTGCACTCAAAATGAAGCAACAGGATACTCGCCTTACTTGTTAATGTTTGGACGAGAGGCTCGGCTACCAATAGACATTTGCTTTGGTGTGTCGGATGAAAGTCAAAAGTCTGTCTCCTACCATCAGTATGTCACCAAGCTGAAGAAAGATCTTGAGAGAGCTTACAACTTGGCGACAGAGACCGCTGACAAGAACCATAAACGGAACAAGGTAGCTCACGATAAGCATGTGAAAGAACAAGTTCTGGAAAAAGGTGACAGAGTCTTACTGGAAAACTTTGGTGTGACAGGAAAACAAAAGCTGAAAACCAAATGGAGACCTATGCCTTACCTTGTTGTGGATAAATTACCCAATCTCCCTGTTTACACGGAGCCAAGATGGTCTAGTGGCAGGGCTTTTGACTACGGATCCGAAGGTCGCGGGTTCGCGCCCCGGCCACTACCCAGCTTGGGGTGTCTATGAGTGCACACCTATTTCTCCAGCTCCCCGGGCGCTTTCGGGCTGCTCACTGCACCACCTGGTAGGTGGTTGGGTTAAATGCAGAGACGAATTTCGTCTGTGTATGGGAACATATGCAGATGACAGGAATAGACATTATTATTATTATTATTATTATTATTATTATTAAACCTGAACGAGGTGGAGGTCCAGAGAAGACGGTTCATCGGAATCACTTGTTGCCTATTGGATACCTTGTGAGACTTCCATTGGATGATAGTGAGTAGAGCTGCAACAACGAATCGATAAAATCGATAAAAATCGATTTTTAAAAGTGTTGGCAACGAATTTCATCATCGATTCGTTGTGTCGCGCGATTATGCATCTTTCACGGCGCCGCGGAGCTGTTTTGTTCACCGGTAAAGCTTTGTCAAAGCTGGCTGAGCCTGACTGAATAAAGTTTGAAAAAAAAAAAAAAAACTGCAGCGTCAGCGTGCTGCGCCTGCGCGTGTGTGTGGCTTCTGAACTGAGCGAGGAGGGAGGAGGAAACAGCAGAGACTGTTTTCAAAGTCTATTTTACAAATGACCGACGCGACGCAGAGAAAACTGTAAATAAGTCCTACAACGTGTGGGAGTTCGACGCTTCATAAAGATGAAAAAGCTTTGAAAAGTGACGACGCGACACGAGATAACCACGCAGATGAAATGTAAACATGACGGGCTTCACCACGGTGTGAATGAAGGAAGATCAGCAGGTACAAGTCAAAACATATTTGTTCTGTTTCAAAGAGAGAAAACGTGATGCCAGTGTCTCTGGTAGCTGAAGCTGCTTGTTTCTTAGCTGTGACAGAGAATGTGTGTGTTTTTATTTTTAATGTAACGATACAAGCAGTGTTTAAATGTGTTTTATAAATAAATCTAACACAAAGATGGTGATAATTTAATGATTTAGCTTCAACTTTTAATTTGCTGGCAAAGTCTGAAGTCACTGCATTGTATGGAAGGATGAATTGCATTTAAACAGGAATTACAGTAATTTATTCATCTACTCAAGTGTGTGTAATTAGTATTTTATATTTGTGTGTGTGTGTGTGTGTGTGTGTGTGTGTGTGTGTGTGTGTGTGTGTGTGTGTGTGTGTGTGTGTGTGTGTGTGCTTGTGCGTTTAACCAAGTGAAACAAGGCATTTCTTGAGTTACTGTAAATTATGATATAATACATATAAACTCTCTCTCATTCCAGAAAACAACAGTGACAGGCAGCCTTCATGATGGACAGACATCATGCACACCACAGCAAGCAGCAGAGACTGAAAGATCCTTACATGAACGTCACTGACATGAGGCCTCTGTCGATGGTTGAAGACGAAGACTTCACTGCCATGATGCCCACTTTTAACCCAGGTTACAATGATCCACACTTGTAATGGTAAATGGACTGTACTGTACTTATATAGCACCTTTCTATCTAATTGATACTCAAAGTGCTTTACATTGTTTATAGTAGTGTAAAGCACTACATGTCCTCATTTACCCATTCATACAGCACTCTACTAGATTACAAAGAACAAATCATTCTAAAGAGACAAATCAGAGCTTTAGCTCACATTCATACACCAATGGGGCACAAACATGGGGTTCAGTGTCTTGCCCATGGACACTTAGGCATGTGACTGCTGGTGGATTCCAACCCTCAACTCTTGCATTGGAGGACGACTGCTCTAACAACTCAGCCACAGCTGCCCCATCCAGGTTAAAACAATCCACACCTTTAATCCAG
This sequence comes from Garcialebias charrua, assembly GCA_038048925.1. Taxonomy (NCBI): domain Eukaryota; kingdom Metazoa; phylum Chordata; class Actinopteri; order Cyprinodontiformes; family Rivulidae; genus Garcialebias; species Garcialebias charrua. The sequence goes on along the minus strand of JBBPBX010000699.1, from coordinate 37,031 downwards.
GTTACACTTGTCCCTCAAAAACACATTTTACAAAGTAGCTACATTTTGTGCAGGTATAAATCATACATTTGTATATATGTTTGTGTACATTTATTTTTTATTGAAGCTGACTAACTTTATTTTTTAATTATTCAATATTTTACTAACAGAATAGTCAAGTAGCAACCTGTTTTTTGTGCGATTTGATATGTCAGTCAAATTTTGGAATAAAGAGGTGATAATTAAAACTTGTTTCCTTTTTTTTTTTTTTTTGCCGATTCATCGATGAATCGAAAAAATAATCGGCCGATTAATCGATTATTGAAATAATCGTTAGTTGCAGCCCTAATAGTGAGACAGAACCACCAAAGAGATGTATGACAAGAGCACAACTACAAAGGGAAAGTGGACTCCGAAGGTCTTCCCACAGGGATGAGGAAATGTACTCAGACTCAGAGTACGAGGAAGTATACTTATCCAAACCATTGGGAGTTGACTTGGATGGACTGCTAACTCATCCAGAGTTTTCCAACAGATTATCTAGGCTCACCACCAGTGAAACTGACCAACCAAGATCAGTCCAAGACTTGGGAGAGTTAGAGGCAGTTCCTAGTACCTACTCAGACGACGCCACTATCCCTGCTCCAGCACTTGATGACCTAGTGGAGGAAACAGACCTCAACTCAGTACGTATGCCTGCTGAAAGATCAAGGAGAATTGTTCGACCTGTAGTTCGATTGACCTACGATGAACTCGGCAAGCCTTCTGACCAGCCAGTGACAGTCTTCAGCCATGGAGTGTTGGTGGGAAGTGGAACCTACCAAGTCCCCAGAAGCCAGTTTTGCCATACCTTCTGGTGTCACCCCCTGGCCATGTGTGAAACATGTTCAAGGTTAAGTTCTCATTAAAACTAGTTTTAATGTTAGCCTCTGTTAGTTGTCTAACTTTTGATTTGATGAGGACATCAAAATCTTCTAGCAGGGGGAAGATGTAGCCCAGTGGATAAACTGAGGTTTCTACAAGGTAACAATGAGGTTAATAGAAGTCTTACATAATTCAAGACAAAACACAAATATATTAAAAGTAAACATTTATTTACTAATGCATAACATTGATGACAGTTATGGGTTTTTCATATTCTTGTTTCTGAAAGAAATACACTTGTATTTTCCTTTACTTTAATATTTAAATTTTAAGAGTTTTCCGGCTATAAAGTTTATGGTGGTGACTAGTTAAACTTCCTGTCACTCACTATTAGGTTATTTAGTTTAATAAATTAAGGCTGAATCATTTTGCCTCAAATTACACTGTTTCTCTGGGTCCTATTTGTATTAAACTAGGTCATTGGTGCTGCACACCGATTGGGGTACCAGATTGATACCGAACCCAAGCACCCTCCATTTTAGGTTTTCAGCATAAAGTGTGCAGAGGTGCTACACTTGTGTCATCTGTCCCCCTCCTCAGTGTTTCTCCCTCATGTGATCAGTAACATCCTCTGCCACCTGTTGTCCTTCCCCAGGTGTTTGTGATTAACCCCTCATTATGTGTTATATGTCTATATACAGTCCCTCACTACTTCATGGTTTGTTTCTTGCAGACTCGCTCTATTGTGGTTTTTCAAAATAAGAGTGGACATGACACACATTTGGCTGACTGACGGATGAGCCTGCATGCAATTTTTATTTAAAATAAATTATTTTAAATTATTTAGCACCTGCTGCACCTGTGCGCAGCCCACAGCTGCAGGAGAAGCTTCATCTGTGAGCAGCACACAGCTTGTAGGAAAAGCTTCCAAGCGATTCATGTATCCACTCAGCAGTGAAGAAGTGGGCGTGGCCGAGAGCGTTGGCAGATGGCAGAGTGCAGCCTGAGGCAGAAAGATTAGTTCATGACATGCTGTGCTCTTTTAGATTCGGTCCATGTGTGTACCGTTTTGGTTATTTTTTTTCAGTCATTACATTTTATTAACGAGCGATTATGCACCGCAGAACAAAAGTTCCTACACGTGCTTCATTACGGTGCTATTATCTTGCAGCACGCGTAGCATTAGCAGCCTAGCAGGCAACGAACAAGCCGTCTCATCAGGGACGTGCAGAGCCCACTAAAGGGGCAGGTGCTCAAAAAAAAAAAGGGGGCACATCTAACCGCATTTTAGGACAGAATATTAACAAAGTCACATAGCTTTCAGAGTTTAATAAACAATGATAAATTACAAAATTGAAAAACAAGGGCACAGTGCAACTTTTTAGTGTACTGTAATCTATAAAATTATGAAAATGGGACCTCTCTATGGAGTTCAATTTGTTTCACAATTATTCTATAAAAAAAACTAACCTCAATTACATAAAATAAAATTGTGATCAAGACATTTTGAATTGTAATTTTTTTAAAACAAATAAAAGTTTTGCTTAAAAAACTTTTTAAAATTAAAATCACAAATTTTTGTGTCATGAAGTGAAATAATTATTTGCGCATGTCAGAAATCTTTGCTTGCTATTCTAAGTTTTTGTTTGTCATTCAAAGTTTTGCTTGCGATTCTCACATGACGTCGTGGGCAGAGCCTAAAATAGCAACAAAAAAAAGATTTCTGATGTGTGCAAATAAAAGTTTATGTTTTGCAAATAACTTTTTAAGTTCACGAGAGAAAAATTAGTTATTTAATTAAAAAAAAAAATTTTTAAAAAGTTTTTATTAAAAAAAAAAGAAGAAATTGTTACAATTCCAAAAGTTTTGATTACAATTTTATTTTACTTAACTGAGGTTAGTTTTTTTTTTCATTGAATAATTGTGAAACAAATTTAACTCCATACTCTGCGAACCAGACCCTTTCGGCTTTTCCCTTTTCAAGGGTCGCCACAGCGAGTCATCCTCCTCCACCTCACTCTGTCCTCTGCATCCTCTGTCCTCACTCCACACTATAAAGTCCAGTTGATCCTGTATTGAACGCCTTTTTTGATTTCTGTCCTCACTCCATTCATTCATTCATTCATTCAACCTTTATTTAGTCAGGTAAATCTTTTGAACCTCATGGGCTCATTTACGAAAGCGACCTGCTAAAACTAAAAAACAATGAACAGCAATGATAGAATTTCCTTAAACAATAAACAAACAAACAATAAACAATAGAAAACAAAAGAGAGAAAAAAAACAAAAGAGAGCAGAGTTTTGTACAAGCTGTAAATGGGAGATGGAGGATTGATTAATACCAACATACAAACAGTGGCGGATCTACCATTCAGGCGAACGAGGCCGGGGCCTGGGGCTGCCAATGAGCAGGGGCCGCCAATGAGCAGGGGCCGCCAATAAGCAGGGACCCCAGCCGTCACCTACATCCTTAACATTGCTCCTGCTTGTTAATGTACGTTTAACATAAAAATAATTATAGTTACGATGAAAACTATCTTTAAAAACGCAACAGAAAAAACGGTTGAGTTCTGTACCCCCCTACTAAAATGGACTATTCCGTCATGCGTCATGACGTCACCCACTAATCCAGGAAGTACTGTATGCTCGCTGCTGTTTTGTGTGAGAAGGAAGCGGGAGACAGGAGACAGAAAAGCGGAGCTGAAAAACGTAAAAAGCGTCAAAAAACAATAACGTATGTTTCTTCACTACCGAAAGTGACAACCTTTTTTAATGGGTCGAATTCTAAAACTCCATCAACTGCTAATGACGGTCACGAAGCGGCAGCGCCGCGGCCCATTTAAAAGTGTGGCGGAACCGCCGCCGGTGTTCTGTGAAGATTGCATGGGACACCGGACATCAGGATCCAGGAGGAAGTCAATGGCGCCGAGGCAGTGACTCAAGATGAAGATAAAGACGAGGATTCACAGCAAGATGAGGTACGAGTTTTAGAAATTATTTTGTAGGTTGGGTAAAAGAAATCCTAACAGTAATCAGCTGAGACAACCACTATTTTCACGTTTTCTTTCTGTATCAAAATATTAAAAGATATTCGACCTAAATCTTCTGACTTAAATAGGAGAGAGGGGATTATATATTTTACCTACTTTAGCTCTCTGCCCTGCTTGCTTAGTATACAGTATTATTAAATTATTCGGACTTTACATTGAATAGAATAGATCTAAAATATTCCACAGTTATCTATAAAAAAAAATTCTCAACCATTTTACAAAATATTTGACTGTTAAAACTTCATCAGACTATCATTGTTTTGTTATTTGGTCCATAGTCCCTCCATTAAATACATTATAAAGCACAACTTATAGCTTTCAGAGTAATGCAAAAATGTGTTTTTTAATAATGACAGGTTTGCTTTGGACAGAAATGCCACTGTTAGTTTAAAACAACAGAATCAAAAGGCTAGGATTGCTAAATTAAAATGTTATCTAAAATGTAAAAATTGATATAAATGAAAAGTGACATTCCCTGATGCATGCTCAATAATCCAGGTGGAAAAATCTGTGACATTATTTGAGTCATTTAGTTTACAGTAAGTCTTACAGTCTGTGTAAGTTTTAAGGTTTAAAAAGAAGTCAAAACTTCCAGTCTTAATTATGGAAACTTGGATAAATGAGAGCCTTCACATGTGTTAAATGTAATAATGTCTTATTTTTTCTTTTATTTCCTCCAACACTAACATTTGTTGTTTTTTTCAGATGCAGTCTTTAAACATGCATCATTAAAGACCAGAAACAAGACAGAAGACAACTTTCATAGAAGTCCAGCTGAATAATCAAGGTAATTCATGATCACTTAATGCTGTAAAAAGTGTCTCATGCCTGGACATCTTGCTGTTCATATCGAGCCAGTGTGTGAATTCATCTCAAAGTACCACATCTCAACTACACACACTCACTTTTTCACATTGATCTAACAACTGTTCCCTGTTACAGAATATGTAATATAACGTTAAAAGAATTAAAGTTGTGAAAATCTTATAATTTAGGAAAATATATTTCTACTGTATTGCTCACATCTACCCTCTGTATTCGTTTGTGTTTATTTAGTGTTGTTGAATTTTGGTGTAAGTCAGAGTCAGAGTCAGAGAGAATTTATTGTCATTTGCACCGCATGTAGTACATGTGTTGAAAACGAGATTATGTACACAGGGTCCCAGTTACATCCAACAACAAATGCAAGAGAAAAACAATAATAACATCTAGGATTAACTAAGAGAGACATCACATCAGCTAGTAATACACTAAGCCCTAATGTAGTAGAAAAACATCATTATAAACAGCAGCACGAACATGAGCAGATGGTCACAGATGAACGCAGCAACAAGAAACAGATCAGTATCAGTATGATGTGACATTTTGCAGTGTTTATTCTTATTATTTATTTATTCATGAGTCTGACAGCCTCAGGGTAGAAGCTGTTTCTCAGTCTAGTGGTTCTACATTTGATGCTCCTCAACCTCCGTCCCGAGGGGAGTGGTGCAAAGAGTGAGTGTGCTGGGTGAGTGAGGTCTTTCATGATGCAGGTGGCTCTTTTTCTGCATCTGGAGGTGTAAATGTCTGTGATGGTGGGGAGACTGACTCCCACAGACTTCTGTGCAGCCTTCACCACTCTCTGCAGAGCTTTTCTCTCTGCAACTGTGCAGCCTCCATGCCACACGTTGATGCTGGAGCACAGGACGCTCTCCACTGCACACCTGTAGAACGAGGTGAGGACTGGGCTTCTCAGACCGGCTCGTCTCAGCCGTCTGAGGAAGTAGAGTCTCTGATGACCTTTCTTGATCAGGCTGGTGGTGTTATTGCTCCAGCTGAGGTTATCATTCAAGTGTACACCCAGGTATTTGTAGCTGGAGACCACCTCCACCGCAGATCCACCTATATACAGTGGGGTGTGGGTGTGTTTGTTCCTTCTGAAGTCCACAATCATCTCCTTCGTCTTCTTCACATTCATGTGAAGGTTGTTCTCTTTGCACCAGCTCTCCAGATGTTCCACCTCCTGTCTGTAGCTGGATTCATCATTATCTGTGATGCACCCACCACAGTAAGACTTGATTTAGAGCCTTTTATTGCAATAATAAAACATCCATCCATTTTCTTCCTCTTATCCGGGGTCGGGTCGCGGGGGTAGCAGCCTAAGTAGGGAGGCCCAGACTTCCCTCTCCCCAGCCACTTGGAGCAGCTCCTCTGGGGGAATCCCAAGGCGTTCCCAGGCCAGCCGAGAAACATAGTCCCTCCAGCGTGTCCTGGGTCTTCCTCTGGGTCTCCTCCCGGTGGGACATGCCCGGAACACCTCACCAGGGAGGCGTCCAGGAGGCATCCTAACCAGATGCCCGAGCCACCTCAACTGGCTCCTCTCGATGTGGAGAAGCAGCGGCTCTACTCCGAGTCCCTCCCGGATGACTGAGCTTCTCACCCTATCTCTAAGGGAGAGTCCAGCCACCCTGCGGAGAAAACTCATTTCAGCCGCTTGTATCCGAGATCTCGTTCTTTCGGTCACAACCCAAAGCTCATGACCATAGATGAGGGTGGGAACGTAGATCGATTGGTAAATTGAGAGCTTTGCCTTTTGACTCAGCTCCCTCTTCACACGCCCCTTTACAAAGGTTTGCCTGGGGCCCCAAAATGTCTAAGTCCGCCACTGCATACAAAGCATTACAATAGTCAAGTCTGGAGGTCACAAAGGCGTGGATGGCTTTCTCCAGATCACCACAGTTGAGAAATGACTTAACTTTAGAGAGCAGACGGAGCTGGAAAAAGCTGGTCTTGACAACAGAACTGATCTGTTTATCAAACTTTAAGTTGGAGTCAAGCTGCACTCCAAGATTTTTGACCACCGGGTTGAAGTGGGGGAGGGGAAAACCAACACTGGGACTGGGAAGGATGTTGCGTGGTGTCATCAGGTGCACCAAATAAGATGCATTCAGTTTTATCTGTGTTTAGGTGGAGGAAGTTTTGAGAGAGCCAGTGCTTAATGTCATTTAAGCAGTTGACAAGAGTGTTACTTTGAACTGAGTGAGGGTACCAGTGGAAGAGTCTGCGTGAGGTTAATGATGTCCAGTTAACCAGTGAATACAGGGTGCAGTGGTGGGTACGATAATCACAACCAGTTATGAATCTTAGTGCACCATGATAGACCACATCCAACATCCGCAGGGTGCTTGTAGGAGCATTCATGTAGAGAATGTCACCGTAATCAATGGAGGGAAGGAAAGTCACAGATACAAGGCGTTTCCTAACATTCAGTGTTAGACATGATCTGTTTCTGAAAAAGAAACCCAGTTTAACTTTCAGTTTCTTTACTAGGTTTTCCACGTGGAGTTTAAAAGAGAGATGTCCAACTACCTTCATGTCCTCTCTAACTGCATCCATGTATCTCCTCTTTGGCCTGCCTCTTTGTCTTTTTCCTGGCAGCTGCATTTCTAACATCCTTCTACCAATATACCCACTGTCCCTCCTCTGGACATGTCCAAACCATCTCAGTCTGGCCTCCCTAACTTTATCTCCCAGTTGTTCAACATGTGCTGTACCTCTGATTATCTCATTCCTGATCTTATCCATCCTTGTCACTCCTAAGGAGAACCTCAGCATCTTCATTTCTGCTACTTCCAGTTCTTTCTCCTGTCTTTTTGTCAATGACACTGTCTCCAGACCATACAACATAGCTGGTCTCACCACTGTCTTGTAAACTTTTCCTTTGACCTTTGCTGACACCTTTTTGTCACAAATCACTCCTGAAACTTTTCTCCATCCACTCCATCCTGCCTGGACTCTCTTTTTCACCTCTTTACCACATTTCCCATTTTCCTGGACAGTGGACCCCAAGTACTTGAAGTCCTGTACCTTTGTGACCTCTGCTCCTTGTTCATTCATTCAACCTTTATTTAGTCAGGTAAATCTTTTGAACCTCATGGGCTCATTTACGAAAGCGACCTGCTAAAACTAAAGAACAATGAACAGCAGTGGTAGAATTTCCATAAACAACAAACAAACAAACAATAAACAATAGAAAACAAAAGAGAGAAAAAAAAAATAAAAATATTTTTTTTTTTTTAACAAAGTATCAAAAAACTAGCAAAACATTATAAGGTAGACGTATAAAATCAAAGACAGGAACAAATCTGCATTGGTTTTTGCCAGGATTCCAACAGATTCTGAAAACCATTTAGAGAAGTCAAGGTCGAGAGCTTCAGATCTTTTTGTAAGATATTCCATGAAGCAGGAGCGGAGTAGGAGAAGGCCCTTTTTCCAAGTTCAGTCCTCACTGACGGAACACTGCAGGTAATCATGTCCTGAGAGCGCACGCTGTAGCTGCACTCACGCAAAGACATGTAGGAGGAGATGTATGAGGGCAGCAGACCAAGAAGTGATTTAAAGATGAAAATGTACCAGTGGAAGAGTCTGCGTGAGGTTAATGATGTCCAGTTAACCAGTGAATACAGGGTGCAGTGGTGGGTACGATAATCACAACCAGTTATGAATCTTAGTGCACCATGATAGACAACATCCAACATCCGCAGGGTGCTTGTAGGAGCATTCATGTAGAGAATGTCACCGTAATCAATGGAGGGAAGGAAAGTCACAGATACAAGGCGTTTCCTAACATTCAGTGTTAGACATGATCTGTTTCTGAAAAAGAAACCCAGTTTAACTTTCAGTTTCTTCACTAGGTTTTCCACGTGGAGTTTAAAAGAGAGATGTGAATCGATCAGGATACCCAGATATTTATAGGAATCAACAAACTCAATAGGGACACCATTTGAAGATAAAATCAGAGGAGGATCTGCTGGAACCGCCTTCCTATTTGAAAAAAACATCCCTTTTGTTTTATCAGCATTTAGGACAAGTTTGAGACGGAACAAATCTGACTGGATGATGTCAAAAGCGGATTGCAGTAACTGGAAAGCCTTAGCTACTGTTTTAGCTCGGCTTGGTTTTAGCTTGTAGCCTCACTGTTCCACTGGCCTCCATCTCATTCACACACGTGTACTCTGTCTTACTACTTCTTTTAAATGAATGAATAAATTGATTAAATAAAATGTTAAATAGCTTTACATCTGCTATGTTCTTGGCATAAATCAACACAGACATGTTCCTGATTTTAGTATTTTACATTGTTTTATAATGTAGCTGTTTATGTTTTTTAACACAGTTTTCTTGTGATTTTTAATTAATATGCTTTTTTATGATTGTTGGCTGCAAGTATCAAGCTGCAAAATCCTTCATTTTCTACAGCTGATAGCTGTTGGTCATTAATTATGATGAAGTTTAACAACTTATCGGTGAACATTTGAGCTCCGTGGCTTCAGCAGTGTGTTTTTATTTTTCAATCCGGGGCGGGCGTTCTGATTTTGGTCAGCCGCTCTCAGCCTGTCCCTCCTACGAGACGGTCAGACAGCGGGTCGGACTGGACGCAGCTGGCCGCGGTCGGTCTCCCTGTTTCGGTTCAGCGAGAGTGGCGTCCCGCTGAAGCCCCGGAGCACAAATGTCCAATGTAAAACTAACTTCACCGCGGTTTAATGTGGCACTATGGCTCTACAGACATTGCACGTTGCTGTCTTGCTGTATTTAGTGTAAAATACATCCACACAGCGGACATGTTATGATGAAAAGTTGGCTAGCTGTTAGCTAAAGTGCTACTCACTCAATCCACACGCTGTAGCTGGCTGTAAACTGAAAGGGATTTCCTGAATGTGAGGCAGGTCTTGATGTCTATGCGCAGCATTATTACTCTGGGTTCATGAGACACGACTCCGGATCGGATTGGCCCCACCCCTACTACTACTGTTGCATTGTGGGGAATGTAGTGTTGGTACGTGACCGGAGGGCTTATTGTTGTTTTTCCGGCAAAATACAGAAATAATAATAATAAAATAAAATAAATAATTTTAGTTCATGTTATTATGTGTCAGAGGAGGGCTTAGAATAGGAAATAATAAAAAAAATTTATTTTTTTTATCAAAAGGGAACTTGGGGGCAAGGAGNCACGTGCTTCATTACGGTGCTATTATCTTGCAGCACGCGTAGCATTAGCAGCTTAGCGGGCAACGAACAAGCTATCTCGTTGCGGTCTCTTGTTTGGGAACATTATGGATTTATTGTTAAAAGACAAGTGACCAAATCCAAAGCTGTGTGTGGACGTTGTTTTATGGAGATTGGATCTGCAGCAGACAACACGTCTAACTTATTATCGGACTTGAAACGACATCAACCGAATGCAAACGTAGTTTGGTTCAAACACCGATGGCAGCAGCATTTAAACAACATTTATCCGGTTATTCAGAGCGGTCCAAAGCAATAACTCAAGCTGTGGGAGTTTTTAAAGCTCTGGATCTACATTCGAATGTTGTTGATGCGCCGGCTTTAAGCATAAAGTTCTTGAGCCCCACTGTCTACAACATCCCATCACATCAACACTTCAGCCAAAAGGTTGTAGCAGCATTTTATTAAAAAGCTAAAACTGATAGTCAACAAGCCTGACCCAGATTTAAAGCTCTGCCACATCGATGATGAACGAGAGAGAATATTCAACCACCTCATATGATGACCATGCAAGAAGAGGTATTATTGCAATCTAATTACTTTTTTAATTTAAAATTATACAGTAATCTTATTACCGGTATACTCTTTTTTTTCTGTGTTGTTTGCAGTCTGAGGATGATTGCAGCTGAGTCTTCTTCATCCACCAGATCACCTCCAGCTAAGAAATCTGCAATGACTAAACTTTTTTTACTTGGAATATTTTCAAAATAAACATTTTGTAAGTCTTTATTTTGGTCTTTTTTGCACCGAAAATTAACCGAACCGAGCCCTGCTTGAAACTGAACCAAACCAAAATGTGATTTTAGTGTACCGTTACACCCCTAATGCATACTGAAATAAACTACCGTACTACTACTTGTACTACTATTCCTATTTTGCGGTTTTTCCCTTATTGTGGGGCTTCAGGGTACGAATCCCCCCTGAAAAATCAGGGACTACTGTATTCTGTCCCCCTTGCTTTGGATTGTGTCATGTTCTGTCCTCCTTCTGTGTTTCCTAAGAAATGTAAGTTTTGCTGCCAGATCACTGACATCAGCTTTTGTTTGTGGTATTTCTATAAATCATTTATGTATGAGCTCCCCGAGTTCTGTGTGCACCTTGGGTCCAACCTCATCCCAGACCATGATACATTTATGTTAAACAGATCACACATACAGTCATACACTAATGAGTACATGAGAGGAAGTGATGGAGTGTGTGATCTTGCTCAAGGACATTTAACATACGGCCACATGGTCAAGAGTCAAACCACAGATCTTTACCCACCTACAACTTCTGCAAAGTTGCAGTTCTGATAGTGTTATTCATAATAAACATAATTCTTCATACAGTACAAAAGAAAATCATTTAAAAATACATTACACAAATTCTGTTGAAAATGACCTGACTGAACTTTTTTAGATTTTTCCACCTGGACTATTCAAAATGCATCAGGATATCTGTTGAAAATGCTTAAGAACTTTACTTCTAACACTCCATGATGTGTCTAAGTGATGCAACATTTCACTAAAAATAAATAAATAAATTACAAACTCATCCTGCTGCCAACCATTTTGTTCAGACAATCCCAAAAGGTCAAAGACTGTGCAGCTGCAGCTGCTGCTTGCACTTCAAACGCAGCTCTTGGAACAAGTTTCAGAGTTGGTGTGTGATTAGGACCGCTTTCTGGAGAGCAGCCAGCATCCGAGTCGTTGGAAAGACAGGTGGGGTGTAAATTCTCTTTGTACAATCCACATTACTCATCTTGCTGAACCCCTCACGTTAAGAGATTTTTCCTTTGTGTGTGTGTGTGTGTGTGTGTGTCTGCAAGTAAAATTGTCAGATCCAATACAAGTTTTGAATTGTTGAATTGTTTAGAGACTGACTAGTCTGGACTCACAGAGCTTCAGCTATAAGGGGAAAAAAAACAAGAATAATTAAATGCATGACAGCACAAGACGGGCCAGTTTCAAAAGATAGCTTTTTAGACAAAGATGAGCATCTATTCAATCAAATATGAACAAAATAACATACAGTATTTGTTCTGCTCAAAACAAACTGATCAATAAGATTAAAATTTGTCAACAACTTTGCCATGAACCAATGTGGTCAATTTGGCCTGTCTGTTAGCAAAATATCACTTGACTTGCCTAACGTATTTGAATGAAACTTTCAGCAACTAATTGCTCAATATGCATCTATAACTGATTAGCTTTTAGAGTCACTGCAATGTAAGATGGCATGCTAATTGGCATGTGAAACACTGAAATCACTCTAACACTGTCATTTTACAGATATTGAGCTAAAACTTTGTGTGGTGATAGTTTTGAATCATTCCTGCCACATTGCCTGAGCAATAGATGTTGTGCCTAATGTTTGCTTAAAATGCTGGGAATAATTATTGGTGCAAACCCTGTTTGGACAAACTTCTCACACTAGGACTAAGCCCCTCCCTATGCAACTGGGTCCTGGACTTCCAAACAAACAGACCACAGTCTGTGAGGATCCATAGCTTCTCCTCATTCACCATAACCCTCAGCACTGGCTCCCCTCAGGGCTGTGTGTTGAGCCCCTTCATGTTCTCTCTGCTCACATATGACCCATCCAGGCTGTCATATTGTGAAGTTTGGAGACAATACAGCGGTGGTGGGATGGATCACAAACAACAACGAGTCCAGCTACAGGCAGGAGGTGGAACACCTGGAGAGCTGGTGCAGGAAGAACAACCCTCACATCAATGTGAAGAAGTCAAAGTAGATGGTTGTGGATTTCAGATGGAACACACACACCTATACCACCCCATCCCACTGAATATAGGAGGATCTGCGGTGGAAGTGCTCTCCAGCTACAAGTACTTGTGCTCCTGAATCACAATCACCCAGAAAGGCCCTCGGCCGGGGTTTGAAACAGGGCGACTTGCTCGTTGAGAGGCGACAGCTCTACCAACTGTGCCACCGTGCTGCATCACAGTATCAGTAAAAGTTTAAACTCAAAATTCAGCTTCTAATTATTATTGTAAAGTTGTTGACATGTCTTGTATTTTACTCTGATGCATGCTCAATAATCCAGGTAGAAAAAGTCTTGTATTTTTTTTTATTTTTAAATTGCGTCTGAAAAAAAGTACCCTTAAGCGACTGATTGATTTCAGTTGTTCGCTTCTCTGAAGACACGAAAGAGACTTACAGTGTGCAAGTGGCCAGGTAAACAGCAACTGTACAAGTGGAGCACATGACTGGCAGAAAATCTGAAACAACTCACGGTGGATCCAAACAAGCTAAACTGGCTGGGACAGAGAACAGGAGGTAAAAAAAAGGATATGGCAAACGAAAGCAACACCGTGGAGGATACAGTAGCTACTGGGTGAGCAATGACTGATGAGAATCAGGTTTGTATAGCAGGAACAGAACAAAGATGTGCTGACAGGATTTCTGCTGAAACAATATGTCACCTAAGATAAAGCTCCCTGTCAGAAAATGAAAGGTAAATATAGAAAATCAATGAAAAAAGGGTCAAAATGATGTAAAAATGGTGCATACACTGCCAGACATGAATGCCTTGTTTAAGAAAGCTGATTATTTTTGACAGGCTTGAACAGCTTAATTTTGCTTTGTAGTAGCCTAATTTGTTACAACTACATTTAATTTAGTTATGATTAAGAAGGTATACATTATTAAAGATAATTTGAAGTTATACTCAGACAACTCAGAATTTTCTAGCAAGTGTTTGGACAAAAATGACGGCCAAGGAATCTGAAATAAATGCCAATGTGTGGGCAAAAAATACATTTATTATCTCACTCAAAGGCTTAGCGTGCATCTAAAGTCAGAATACCGACCAGAAATGAAATGTATATGTGACATTTGAGTAGGCAGCTTTATTAGGGACTTATTTTATTTTGGAAAAAAAATAAAACTGTTTAAAAAAAATACTGCAAACCTTAAGACAACAGTGGATAGATGTGCTTCTTAATATTTGTTTATTGTACTTTGGTAGGAATAAAAAAAATCATTTACTCGCACTGGTATTGTTAATTTTATCGTTCCAGGATTTTGTGGCAAGCTTTCCGTTTCAACAGCACGTACACAAAGAAAGGATCAAAACTGCGTCTCAGGTTTGTTGAGATTTTCAACCTTGGACTCAACCCCACCCTCTCGAACACCTCTGGGATAAACTGTGACATGAAAATCTTTCTTCACCCGGCACACTAGTGGCAAGCGGAGCATTATCACCAAACATCAGTAGAAGAGGTCGCAAATGCTTCTGAGTCTGGATGGAAGCAAAGCCCTGCAGCAAAATTCAAAATGTAAGAAGGATTTAAGTCTGCTGAAGAGATTTAAAAATATATATATTTTTAAAGAAGGCTGTGTGCATGCTTGTTTTTGTGTATACAATGTAATGATTTCCTTTAGTCTATACAGTATTCATTGGTTTCTGGAACTTTAAAGAGCTGAAAACCAAGGAGAACCTTTTGGTCAAACTATACAAGAATATCTTCAAGATCTTGGAACCCTAATTTAGGTTTTCAGAATTATTCAATTTAATGTCTGTTGGAGTCAGCTGCCACACCATCACAGACATCTACACCTCCAGATGCAGGAAGAGAGCCACCTGCATCATGAAGGACCCCACTCACCCAGCACACACACTTTTTGTCCCAGGGGGGTTAAGGAGCATTAAGTGTAGAACCACTAGACTGAGGAACAGCTTCTACCCTGAGGCTGTCAGACTCATTAATATTCTAACCAGGAAAATCACTGTGAAAAAATTACATCATGTTGCTGCTGATCATGTTGCTGCTGATCATGTTGCTGCTGATCATGTTGCTGCTGATCATGTTGCTGCTGATCATGTTGCTGCTGATCATGCATGCTCATCTCTGCTCACACAGACTCATGTTTGTGCTGCTGTTTGGCGTATTATTTTTGTACTGCTAGTGCTTAGTGTACAGTAATTTTAGTTTATATTTTTCTTAGTTCATATATTAGATCTTATTAGTCTTTCCTTTTTACATTTTAATAGTTTGTTGGATGTAACCAACAAAGTCCATGCTCAATAATCCAGGTATACAATCTAACTATTTTCAGTCAGATCATCTGCACAGTTTTTTTTTATTTTGTGTGTGTGTTGAAACGTTTCACCTTCCATCCAGAAGGCTTCGTCGGTCAAAGTTTGACATGACTGTTGACGAGGGAGAGGGCCGGCACCCGAGGAGGGGGCGTGCCAAAGAGACCATCTTAGCACCAACATAACTGGTTTGTTCCACTTTGGAGTAAGCTGTTGGGGGAAGAATCAGTTTTGTGTTATATGTTTCCTTGACTGATGAAGCTTGAAGGTGAAACGTTTCAGCACACAAGAAAAAGAAACTGTCCAGATGACCTGACTGAAAATTGTTGGTTTGTTGGATGTAAATTGGACCCTGTGTACACAATTTTGTTCCACCCACATGTACCACATGTGGTGGACAAATAAAGAGTCTTGAATGTTAAAGATAAATAACAGGCCTAGCAGTTCTTGAAGGATCTCCTGACACCTTTCATGCTAATGTTCTAAACTAAATGTTGTGAAACGGAACAAAGTCGTAGCCATTATGGTTCACCTTTAAAAATGACATAATGTACAATCTCATTCAATATTGCACAATTTGATGGATATGTTAGCAGTTGGAGTACGGTATGTTTTTAAGATGACGCTCAGCCACTTCAACACCAGATTTTAGCTGATTCACTAGTAAACTGATCAAGTTATAGCCATTTTTGTGTTGACTAAAGCTATCTGTGTGTGACATGGTCATTTGGGTTGACTCTTAAAATCAATCACTTGTACATGTATGTCTGGTGATTCATTTCTAAGTGTTTCACTAGAATCTGTCCAGTGGTTCAGGAAATACTTTGCTAGCAGACCAACAGGGTAGATGCCAATAGTCCGTGCCCAATGTTTAGGTAAAAATGGGGTGCAATGTGTAGCACTCGATGTCTATGTTTGAATTAACTCTCAGCTACTACCACAGCAAATTTTAAGTCAATAGATGGAAACTTGATCATATTAAATTAATTTTTTGTGCTGGCTAATAATAATCAGCTGTGGTAGCCATTTTGATTCATGGTGGCTCAAAAATGTAATCAGTTTTAGAAGTACATTTGTTGATTAGATTAAAAAAGTTTTAACAAAATTTATTAAAAAGTTCTTGAGATAATTTGCTAAATGACAAAAGAGTTGTCTTTAATAGTTAGTGACAAAGTTTTAAAAACATATAGTGCTCAGAGTACATGTTGAGGATCAGTCTCATCTACAACCACACCAAGCTTTAGCTTAATAACAGTAAAACTGGCTGAGTTGTAGCCATGATAAAGATGCTTGACTGTGGCCGCCATCTTGAATTGAGTTGGGTCCAGAAGTTGATCAGTCGTAGATTAAATCTAATGAGTTTCAATAACGTGCATCCTCTCTTTTATGAAATATTTTGCTAACGGTGCAGACAATTAAACACATACTCAGACAGAGAGGCAAATAACTTCCATGTGCAGCATCAGACCATAATAAAGCTAACTGTGAAATAAAAGTTATTAATTACGGTATTATCTGAGTTAGTGGTCAGGTGACGGTTTTTCTGTCATGCAGTTACTGATCAAAATGTTTTGTTCATTTAAGAGTTACTGAAGATAGAAGGATCCCAGAGGAGTCACTAAATATTTTATTACCATTTGAATTGTTTTAATTACATACACACAATAAAGGTGGGGGGCTGTCTTTGGATGATATTCAAACATTTTAGCTTGTAAGAGTCTTCTGAGAGGTGATTTTGGGGGGTTGTAAGTGGATCCTAATTACTTACAATTTGCAGCTTACAGATTCTCGAAGTGAGCGTGATTTAAATGAGCGTGCAGTCAGCCTTCACTCCTCTGCTTTCTTCACATCTCAGGCCTCAGAGTGAAACATTCAAAAATAGATGAATATGTTTAGAAGGAATCCTTGTTCGGATAGTTATAAGCAGTAGCGATTTTAGCCCCCCTTTGAGAGTGCTCAAGCACCCCTAAATTTTAGCTCGGCACCCATGAAAAATTGAGAAAACGTCATTACGATTTTATAAGGAAACAGTTCTCAGACCTTAGATTCACCAAAATATGAAATAAATGCGTAATAAATGATGACAGTCTTAAACAGGCCAGTAAAATCCATGATTTTTTTTTTGCACGAGTTGGATCCTGAACACCACATGTCAATCAATTCCAGTAGGCTTGTCAGCAACTGACCAATAGGCAACCTCCATTTGTTCCACACTTTGCGGACAGAGGAATTTCATGAAAAATCATTAGGATGCATGAGAGAAGCGGAGCATGCTTTACTCACACAAGAAGAGCTGTTGTTCAGGCTACTTCTTGTTGCTCTCTAAAATATTTATTGAATCAAGCGTTTACTTATGTAGGCAAATATAGATGTTTAACAAGCCGTTAAAATGCACAAGAATGCAAATGGCATCTTTATTCAACATTTTAAGGGGGAGGACACCCCCAGACCCCCCACCAGTGTGTCCCTACCACATTACAAATGTTTCTGACAACATTTCATGCCTTCATTTCATCACGGCTGGATTACTGTAATTCTCTCTATCTTGGAGTCAGCCAGTCCTCACTTGCACGTCTGCAGCTGGTGCAAAATGCTGCTGCACGTCTCTTAACTGGAACACGCAAAAGAGAGCACATCACACCTGTCCTGGCTTCTCTCCACTGGCTGCCCGTGTATTTTAGAGTTCATTTTAAAATTCTTTTGTTTGTTTTTAAGGTTTTAAACAGCCTTGCCCCCCCTTATTTGGCAGAGCTTCTACACCATTACACTCCATCCCGGTCACTCAGGTCTGCTGACCAGCTGCTCCTGGTCATTCCAAAGAGTAAGAGGAAGCTTTGAGGAGACAGGGTCTTCTCTGTTATGCCTCGGATATAGTCGCGCTTTGGTCCGCAAGCTGGAGCGCACGTGCTGCGCGCGCACTGTGCATGCGTTTATAGTGTGGCACGGCAGCGCTTGGCAAAGTGCTGTTCTTTTACTGACCAGCAGGTGGCAGTACCCTCTAAAACCTGTGCATATGTTGCAAGAAAGGGTGTAGAAGAAGAAATCTACCGTAGAAGAAGAACTGTTTGACGTCACACAACAAAAACAAATAGCTTTCTGCTCGCGTGCTGAACTGTTGTCTTTATTTGCGGTTTTAATGCATGGAGTCAGCGGAGGAGAAAGCGATCACGTGAGTTTTGGCGAAAAAACAAAAGAAAAGTCCGACTCCAGATCAGGAATGAAGGAGAATTTAATACATTTTGTGTCACAAAACATTCCTCCATGCGTCGCGACGCCGTTTCCACGACCACAGCGGCGCAGACAGCTGCAGAATCTGGCGTGAAGAGGGTGAAGGCTGTCGGTGAGGTCCACACCCGACCTGTCAATCAATTCGGCGCGCGCTAGGCTTGCGGAGCTTCAAAATCTGGGAGGTGCACGACCACGCGCGAAACCAACGCGCTGGCCAAAGCGCGGGGGCGGGGACTTCGCGATTGCGTCACTTTGGCCGCGCGCCCTATGCGACGCGTCAACTATATCCGAGGCTTAAGTGCCCCTAAGTTATGGAACACTCTGCCTTTACACATTTGACAGGCTCCCTCACTGTCCATTTTTAAAACCCGTCTGAAAATTCATCTCTACTCATTGGCCTTCAACCCAACTGAGACTTGATTTTACTTCATTTTTATTGATATTGATTTTATCTGTTTAACTTGTCATTTTATTGTGTTGTTATTTTAGTTCGCTGTGCGCTTGGGTTAGTAGCTCTGTTTTTTAAGCTCTCTTATCTTGTTTTTAACTGTTGTTCAGCACTTTGTTTCAGCTGTGGCTGTGTTAAAGCTCTTTATAAATAAAGTTGATTATGATGATGACAATGGCCACAGCATTGTTCAAGCCACGAGCTATCATCAGCACTGGGGGGCTAAGCACCCCTAAAGGGCATATTCTAGAATCGCCCCTGGTTATAAGTAATGATTGTCAATCTTGTTTATTTATACCAAATTTGAAACCTTTCAGGATTCGTAAAAAAAAAGTAACTGATTCAGCAGGTCTGCACAGGTTTTTTTTTATTTCAAATGCTGATACGTGAGTCAAATTGTATCACATTCATAGAAATTCTCATCTCTTCAACTGTTTACTCTCAATAAATGACCAAAACTTGAACAGTGCTCCGTTTAGAAAACATAATTGTAGATTTGGTGCAATGTTTTATTACTAGTGACTGAGATTGTCAGAGAATATTTCATCAAATATTGTGTTTAATTAATACGGCTGAGAGTCTTATCTCTGCCCATGAACCATATGTTTGGGTTAGCGGAGAGAGCTGGGTGAGGCTGCAGCTGCATCCAAGGATGCCTCCTGTTCTCCGTGAACTCGACTGATCTGATAAGGCTATAAAATCAAGCGGAGAGGGCAGCTCAAGGCAGATTCTCACGCTCTATGTACATTTAACTGTCCTGAAAATCTGACCTTGCAAGTAAAATCCCAGTTAAAAATCTTCTCCTGCCATCAAGTGTGGTTCTTTCTGAATAAACAAAGTAAGCGAGAATATTGTTCTCCAATAGAGGCAATCAACTCAGTATGGAGACTGTTTACAGAAGTAACTAATTAGACAAACATTAATACACCTTTTTGCAACAAGTGGAGCCTGCGGATAGATGGAAAGAACGCAAGTTATGGACATTTTTTGCATACTGATAATTTTGTTAAACCCAGAGCTATGTCCATCTGTTTACAGCTCTGTGCTTAAAATACAACCTTTCCCTTCATTAGCCCTGTGCATTGCAAAATGCAAAACGTGGTGCATTAGTATGCTGTGAAGGTGTCCTTAAAAGAGAGAAAAAAGCAATGGTACCTGACTTTCAGAGATTAAGAATGGACCCACAAAGTCACGTATTCTTAGTAAAGCATTAAATGCGCATTATCCCTTTTTTTTTTTCCAAGTCGCCTACATATATGCAGGTGAAACATTGTTTTTTATGGCAGATTGTGGTGGGAAGTACAAACAGGACTGCCTCTTGAACACAGCTCTTAAAAACATAAAATCTCAGCCTGTTCACATTCACTTTGTTGAACAGAGCAGGTTCCACTCGAAACAAGTAGCATTGAATTAGACATGTTACATAAAGACAAGTGGCTTTCGCGTGGAGATTTGACAGCCTCGCTTGGAACAGAACAACCAATAACGCTGCGGGGAAAAAAATAAGAAAAATGTCGAGCCGCAGATCTAATGTCGTCTGAGAAAAGCACACTGACATTTGTCTGCTGCCTCTCTCTGTGTAAAAACTGACGGAGCCTTGTAGGTGACCTTCCAGTGTCTATTTTAGTCAGGTAATGACTGTGATTATGAATGCTTTGGTTTACATACTGTAGCTTCAACTGCAGCTGTCCTGCTCAGATAGAGACATTTAAACCACAACAGTGTTACAGCCTTGGTCACAATGAATCAGATCAGGGTCTGTGCTGCCGCTGATAGATGGTCAGGTTTCTCACTTCCTTGTTCAAAAGACGGGGGGTTGGGGGGTAGAGGTGCTGCTGCCCTATCAGAACGTGCTTCAGTGCCTACTACAGCTCCCTCTTGATTGCCTGACATTCTTTATCAACAGTCAAGTAATTCTGTTCCCTTGGCAACAGTTTCCTGCTGATACAAAGAACCAGCTATCACCTTGAAAGTTTAAGAGTGTGGCTGGCAGCCGCAGTGTTTTCATTTGCGTGCAGAAGCACCATTGCTCTCTGGAAATAAACGAGGGTTCACTTGTTAGGTTTGAGCTTTTATTTTTGTCCCCTGCAATCAGGTCATGACATTCTTCTATTTGTTCTTTTTTTTTTTCACCTGTCGTCACTCAGTTCAGTGCTACAGAGCTCCTATGTGGTGTTTTTTTTAGAGAAAGGTCTGCTCATGCCTTACATTCACACTGTAATTTGATTTCCATTTTATTTCATAACTAATATGATTTCTGTATTAGACTTGCCCAAAACAGCCTGGTTGCATCATTTCCGTGGTCCTTTTTTTAACTTATGGGGACTGTAATGATGGATCACAAATTAAATGTAAATTGTACTATTAACTTGGTGACCTGGCGTCAGCCCCAAATTGAGCAAACAATATTATTTCTGCCGAGCAGCACTCCACTGGCACAGAACGGCTTCCTGTAGAATTTTATTTTCCTTTGGATCTTCAAATATATTAGGTGTCAATTAATGTCTGACAAATAAAAAAAAAGGAATTTCCTCATCTCCATTCAGTCATAAGAAAGATTACTTAGACTTTCTTCTTTTAAAAAGTCCTACTGGTTATAAATACAAATGTCTTTCTTATTTAAAAAAATGTTTAATTTGATTTTTTTAATTATTATTATTATTTTTTGTTATTGTGTTTGTTTAAAATTTGTTTTACCAGACTCCAGGCCATCTGTGTGTTTTTATGTTTTGTCTTTTACGTGGATTTTACTGACACAGTGATATAAAATGGGATAGAAGAAACTTCTGTCAGCCGTGTCGCTTTTGTTAAGGCTGTGGCTGAGTGGTTAGAGCAGTCATCCTCCAAGGCAAGAGTTGGGGGTTTGATTCCATTAGCAGTCACATGCCAAAGTGTCCCTGGGCAAGACCCTGAACCCCTCATTGCCTCCAATGTGTGTCCCATTGGTGCATGAATGTGATAAAGCACTGATTAGTCTTTGTAGAGATCTAGTAGAGTGATGTATGAATGGGTAAATGATGGAACAGATTGTAGAGTAAAGCGTTGTGAGTATCTTGATCAGAAAGAAAGGTGCTATACAGTACAGTCCATTTACCATATACAAAAAACAAAATCATGTACATGGATTTGTGCTTTCAGGAACATTTCTGAAAATGAATACAAACTCCCGTTTCCACAACATCTGGCTGCCTTAATGAAATACAGTTTTGGTTTGTTTTTAATTGGGCAGAGCTCGTATTTTACAGACAAATGTGTAAATTAACTAAATCTCGCATCCGAACTGACAAAAACTATCTTTATTTATTTATTTATTTTTGTTAAAGCAAGAACTGAAAGGAGAGAAACATGTTTGCAGATTAGTTTTACAACATGGCTAATCTTCCTTTAATTCTTTTGTGAACTGAGGATATGTTGCTGCAGTTTCACAGTGAAATATGTTGATTCTTGCTGATTACAACAAGATGTATGATATTAAACATAATGTTGTTGGCCTCTATGTAAACTATTTTACATTTCCAGTACAATAAGGCTGCAAAAAAACTCTAACTCATACACTTTGTGTCCAAGAAGCCACACTGTTGTAAGTCATGCCAAATGAAGTTCTGCGTGTTCCGCTCTAATAACTTGGTTGTGTTTCTCCAAAATGCTTCTGCATCAGATGTACCTGCAGTTCGTTCACACCAGTCAGGCATGACACACCACATAACATCACTAACAGTGGTTTTTGCACATTTTGCTGATAATAGCATGAGGATTTTTCTATTTTAACCACACTGAACTCAACATAATTTCCCCAAAACAAGTGGAAACATGGATTCATCTCACTACAGAACATGTTCACTGCCTGTTTAAATAAAATGAGATTATGTTTGTGGAAACTGGCAATGTTTCACCATCCCATGACAATCGGACTAGCGATTGTGAAGTAGCCTTCTGAGCCCTAATCTAAATCCTATGGAAAATCTGTGGAGGGAGATTAAACATGTGGTCTGGAACAGGGACCCTTACAATCTGAGACAGCTGAAGCCGTTTGTTCATGAGGAAGAGACAAAAAAAACTGTGGACAGTTGCAGAAGTCTCATGCTGTGCAACAAAACATTAAGTTGAGGACACAGGGCTTTTAGTCAAGGCTAGTTCCATTACCGTAAAAACCGGTCTATAATACGCAGTATTTTTGCTCATTTGAATGTCCAGCGTATTAAACACCGAAGAGTATTATTTATGGATTTTTTCCCATATTTTTAGACTCATTTTTCGCTCTGATTCTTCGTTTTTCATTTTTGGCGAAAATGGTGCAGTACCAGTTTCGGCCGCTATACGGGCGCTGTAGGCAGCAGCCAGCAGAGGACTCAGAGAGTGAAGAGGAAGAGGGGCCACTTCCAGAAGTTTCTACTTGCATGTGTCCGAAAAAAGCCTCCTTTGGTCGGACTGACTCTGTCGCTGCCCGCTCCCTGCTGTGGATGTAGCTGTTTTTGTTTGCAAGATACCACTCATAAACCACACCGCGGATTTTTAAATCCAGCTGATTTCACATTTGGTTCAGCTCAGGAGCCCATCTGCTATAGTGAGGTAAGAAATATATTTTTTAAGCGTTTATTTAGCTAAATTTAAAAGAAGAAAGTGTCCGGTTTGACCCGCCTGGCGCCTGCATAAAAGTCAGCGAACTTTTTTTTAAAAATCCAGCTGATTTGAACATTTCGTTAAACTCAGGAGTACAGTACGTCTACTATTAAGTCAGCTAAGAAATATATTTTTTAAGCGTTTATTTAGCTAAATTTAAAGAAAGAAAGCGTCCGGTTTGACCCGCCTGGCGCCTGCCTAAAATTCAGCGAACTTTTTTTTTAAATCCAGCTGATTTGAACATTTCGTTAAGCTCAGAAGCACGTCTGCTATGAAGTCAGCTAAGAAATATATTTTTTCTCGCAAAGAAATAATTGTTTTACCGTGTTTCCTTGTGAAGATCTTCGTACTCGCTTGCTTCTGTCGCCGCCATCTTGATTAGGGCAAATGAGGCGCTGACGCGTCGCGTGGTGATGACGCGTATTAAACACCGGGGCGTATTGTGTACGTTTTTTTCTGGTTTATTATTAATAATTGGACAAAGCGCATTAAACACCGGAGCGTATTTTCCTCCGGCGAATACGGTAGTTATTTGTTTTTGAAATATTTGGTTTAACCAAAATTTAAAATCATTGACTAGTTTTCATTAGTTAATTTTCAGTATGTTTTACTTTCATCTTTTACTTTTGTCAATTTCACGTTATTTTAGTGTATTGCTTGCATATTAATTGTATACTGCTGCTTGCTTTCAGATGGACAAGCTACAGAAGGCGGCAGTGGTGACAGATGCCTAAATCCAAGTGAGTGTAACATCAGGTAAAAGAGGATGGGAAGCTCAAGAGGGCTGAAAGAGGAAACAGAGAAGTTGTGGGAAAGTCAAGGCATCAGTGGTGCCAGTGGTCATCATCGGAGCACTTGGAGCTGTGACTGCCAAACTGTCTCCAATACATCCCAAGAACAACCTCAGAGATCTCTGTCCAGAAGAGTGCGGTCCTAGGAATTGCTAAGAGACCGTGCAGAACCCTCAAGCTCCTATAGAACTTAGAGGAGCTTGAAATGAAAAAGAACTGCTTTTGAGGCAAAGTAGACAGAGCTGGGTGTTTTGTTTTGTTTTATTTTAATACATCTTCTACTTCTTTCATCTGTTCCCTCTTTAGGGGTCTCCACGATGAGTCCTCTGCATCCTCTGTCCTCACTCCAACTACCACTATGTCCTCTCTAACTGCATTTCTAACAGCCTTCTACCAATAAATCCACTGTCCCTCCTGTGGACATGTCCAAATCGCATCATTCTGGCCTCTAACTTAATCTCCCAGTTGTTCAACCTGTGCTATACCTCTCATGATCTCATTCCTAATCTTATCCATTATTGTCGCTCTCAAGGAGAACCTCATATTCAGCGCTGCCACTTCCAGTTCTGTCTCCTTTCTTTTTGTCAATGCCACTGTCTCCAAAGCTGTACAACATGGCTGGTCTCACCATTGCCTTGTAAATACATCTTTATTGTACAGTCAACATATCAGTTTTACTCCATCACACACCTCTTCGGTTAGAACCACTTTGTCAATTTCTTCACATGTCCCTGACTGCTACTTTGTACATCTGTTACTCTGCACTTCAATAAAAACGGGGTTGAAGAGAACAAAACCATCCAGTCCTATCATGCATCTCTGCTTCTGTTCTTCCTGTGCTAAAGGGTAAACGTGTCAAAAAGATTTTAGCATCAAAACTAGTTCATGGTCATTGTGGGTCAACGAGTTTGTAATATTTGGTTATGAGCTTCCATTCCAGTCTGCTTTTCATGTCAAAATATAATAAAACTGAAGAGCCACATTTTAGTCTCTGTGGGTTTAAGCTAAAACAAAAATATTTATGTATTTTCGTAAAAAGAAATGTTTTTAAAAAAATAGCTACTTCCTGAGAAAAACTGCATCCTCATTATACAGTACAGTGTAAACATGTTATCTTTGCATCAAGTCGTGGATACAGAGAGGCTTTTCTGTCCAGTGTGAAAAGGTTGTAAATGGGAGCCGGAGCTAGGTCACTGTGAGAGCCAGAGTGAGCAAATGCCCTTCAAACACTCGAACATATGATTCATACTCCAGGGGAGATTTGTCAAGGCGGCATTGATTGCAACAGTGGTGGGAAGGGTGACATGCACAACATGCTGAAACAAGCATCTTCTCGGCCCCACAGCAGCTACACCAATTTTTCATCCTGATCTCTTTCCAATAGGTAGCAGAAACTACAAGCATGGACACACTTGATTTACTGCTGCTTAAAAATCTAATTATATGTCTTGACAAACAAAATCTCTCATCCTACCATTTACTCTGTGAGTATGTTATGGAGAAAATCCCTCATTGATGGTGTGAGATTCCACATTTCATTAACTCTTTTTTTTTTCCTTTTAAAGATGTCACATTGATTATTGTGAATGCAATCAGCAGCCTTGGCAGAGTGATTAGTAAAGACAAACCCTTAATGCGTTGCTTCAGCCTTCATTGTTTTTTGCTCCACAGAAGAGATCACATAAATTAGTCACTGCTGTTATAATGATGCAATTCAGTTTATAAAATGAAGTCATGGTGGTTTCATCAAAGTTATGGCCTCTGTAGATAGAAATAAGGCAGCGTCTGCTTGCCAAATGCTTTATAATGAGCTGAGTTGAATTCCTTGTGCAGTCAAGAGTGTGGAAAGACTTTAGGCACATAGCAAATGAAGGATTTCAAAAACTACAAATAAGTAATATTGATATGGGCACATTTTTGTAACGACATGAAAAAAAAAGGTATTTTTTCTGCTTCTAAAAATATATTTTTTATCATAAGAGGGTTGTGTCAGGAAGGGCATCCAACGTAAAACACTTTTGCCAAAAATATAATGCGAGTTCATCAAAGCAACATACTGAATCGTTTGAGGCCCAGGTTAACAATGACTGCCACCGGTGCTGTTGAAAATCAGGGTGCTGGTGAAAATTGTGCTACTGTTAGTCGAAGATTATGAGGTGGGAAACATGTCAGGAGACAGAGGGAGAAGAGGAAAGTCAAGAATGTAGGACTGAGGGTGGCAACTCTAAATGTGTGGACAATGACAGGCAACGGTAGAGAGCTAGCTGATATGATGTAGAGAAGGAAGGTAGATGTTTTATGTGTCCAAGAGACCAAGAGGAAGGACAGCAAGGCTCGCAGCATTGGAGCAGGGTTCAAACTATTTTACCGTAGTGTGGATAGAAAGAGACATGGAGTATGGGTGATCCTGAAGAACAGGATGGCAAAGAATGTAAAGTAAAAAGAGTGTCAGATAGGGTGATGTGTCTGAAGGTAGAAGTAGAAAGTCTGATGCTAAATGTTGTTAGTGGGTATGCTCCACAGGTTGGATGTGATGGAAAAAGAGGAGAAGAGAGAGAGGAGAGTAGAAAGATCAATTTTGGAAGGCTCTGGATGAAGTGATAGAGAAGATTCCCTGGAAGGGGAGGATGGTGATTGGAGCAGACCAGAATGGACATGTTGGTGAAGGAAACAGAGGGGACGAGGAAGTGATGGGTACGTTTGGTGTCAAGGCAAGAAACCAAGGACAGCTGGTGGTGGATTTTGCCAAGAGAATGGAAATGACTGACTGTAGTCAACACTTTTACAAGTGTGCTGCTGCCCAGTTTTAAGAATAAGGGTGAGGTACAGAGTTGTAGCACCTACAGAGGAATTAAGTTGATCTTTTTTGCCCTGCTCACCTCAGGATGGAGGTTGAGGAGCATTAAGTGTAGAACCACTAGACTGAGGAACAGCTTCGACCCTGTGCCTGTTAGACTCATGAATCTCTCACCAGGATAATCACTGTGCAAAAACAAATTAATGCTGCTGTGTTCATTTGTTCTTATCTGCTCACACCGACTCATGTTCATGCTGCTGGTTGGCATAATGTTTTTTACTGCTAGTGCTTAGTGTATTTTAGTCAACGCTTCTCTTAGTTCATATATTAGATCTTATTATAGTTTTTCTTTTACATTTTATTGTTGGATGTAACTGGGACCTTGTGTACACAATTTTGTTCCACCACATGTACCACATGTGGTGCGAATGACAAATAAAGAAACTCTGACTGTGACACTAGACTTAGTGTTACAGTCACACGAGAGGTGATTATTTGTAAATGGCAGTATGGTTTCATGCCAAGAAAGAACATCACAGACGCCATATTTGCTTTGAGGATGCTGATAGAGAAGTACAGAGATGTTCAAAAAGAACGTCATTGTGTCTTTGTGGATTTAGACAACGCATATGATAGGGTGCCGAGGGAGGAGGTGTGGTATTGCATGAAGAAATCTGGAGTGGTAGTATGTTAGAATAGTACAGAACATGTATGAGGACATCATGACAGTGGTAAGATGTGCTGTAGGTAGAGGTGGGTGTGCATCTAGGATCGGCTTTGAGCCCTTTCTTGTTTGCGCTGGTGATGGACCGACTAACAGATGAGGTCAGGCAGGAATCCTTGTGGACTATGATGTTTGCAGATGATATTGTGATCTGTGGTGAGAACAGGGAACATGTGGAAGAGAACTTGGAGAGGTGGAGGTATGCATTTGAAAGAAGAGGAATGAAAGTCAGCCGTAAAAAGACGAGCACATTTGTGTGAATGAGAGGGAGGCCAGTGGAACAGTGAGGCTACAAGGAGCAGAGGTCACAAAGGTGCAGGACTTCAAGTACTTAGGGTCCACTGTCCAGGGAAATGGGGAGTGTGGAGGTGAAAAAGAGAGTCCAGGCAGGATGGAGTGGATGGAGAAAAGTTTCAGGAGTGATTTGTGACAAAAAGGTGTCAACAAAGGTCAAAGGAAAAGTTTACAAGACAGTGGTGAGACCAGCTATATTGTATGGTCTGGAGACAGTGTCATTGACAAAAAACAGGAGAAAGAACTGGAAGCAGCAGAAATGAAGATGCTGAGGTTCTTCTTAGGAGT
>JBBPBX010000698.1:109121-120427 GCA_038048925.1 Garcialebias charrua | reverse complement strand
CTCTTCGGGCTGTGCCCGGCCGAGCTCCATGGGTGAAAGCCCGGCCACCAGGCGCTCGCCAACGTGCCCCTCCTCCGGGCCTGGCTCCAGAGTGGGGCCCCGGTGACCCGCGTCCGGGCGAGGGAACATTGTTTCCATTTATATTATTCATCATAAGGGGTCTTGTGGGCTGCGCTTTGTCTCGTCCCTCACCTAGGACCTGTCTGCCTTGGGTGACCCTACTAGGGGCATAAAGCCCCTGACAGCATAGCTCCTAGGATCATTGGGACACTCAAACCCCTCCACCACGGTAAGGTGGCAGCCCAGGGAGGGGTATTGCAATGATAATGAAGCTTATTCTGATTTTAAATAAACAATCCATCTAGCATGGATTGTTTATTTAAAATGTTACAGTACAATATTTTATTATTATTATTAGGGATACACCGATCCACATTTTTTTACCTTCCGATCTGAACCCGATACCTAAATCTGTATATTGTCCGATACAGATACCGTCCCGATATCATCATCATTATTGATTTTATATGAGGCTGTAATAATCTCCTCTCCACAGGCAAGTACAATTTGTACAAATGCATGTCTAAAAAGGCAACTTGAGGTAAATTTTATTAATGTTGGATAAGTTTCAAAGTTACAATTAACTTCTGCTAACTCAAAACGTGTTTTATTTTAGTCCTACAAACCGGATTCCAAAAAAGTTGGGACATTAAACAAATTGTGAATAAAAACTGAATGCAATGATGTGGAGATGGCAAATGTCAATATTTTATTCGTAATAGAACATAGATGACAGATCAAAAGTTTAATCTGAGTAAATGTAACATTTTAAAGGAAAAATATGTTGATTCAAAATTTCAGTGTCAACAAATCCCAAAAAAGTTGGGACAAGTAGCAATAAGTGGCTGGAAAAAGGAAATTGAGCATATAACGAACAGCTGGAAGACCAATTAACACTAATTAGGTCAATTGACAACATGATTGGTATAAAAAGAGCTTCTCAGAGTGTCAGTGTCTCTCAGAAGCCAAGATGGTAAGAGGATCACCAATTCCACCATTGTTGCGCAGAAAGATAGTGCAGCAATACCAGAATGGTGTTACCCAGCGTAAAATAGCAAAGACTTTTAAGTTATCATCATCAACCGTGCATAACATCATCAAAAGATTCAGAGAATCTGGAACAATCGCTGTGCGTAAGGGTCAAGGCCGTAAAACTCTACTGGATGCTCGTGATCTCCGGGCCCTTAAACGTCACTGCACCTCAAACAGGAATGCCACTGTCAAGGAAATAACAGAATGGGCTCAGGAATACTTCCAGAAAGCATTGTCAGTGAACACAATCCACCGTGCCATCCGCCGTTGCCAGCTGAAACTCTACAGTGCAAAGAGGAAGCCATTTCTAAGCAAGCTCCACAAGCTCAGACGTTTGCACTGGGCCAGGGGTCATTTAAAATGGAGTGTGGCAAAATGGAAGACTGTTCTGTGGTCAGATGAGTCACAATTTGAAGTTCTTTATGGAACACTGGGACGCCATGTCATCCGGACCAGAGAGGACAAGGATAGCCCAAGTTGTTATCAACGCTCCGTTCAGAAGCCTGCATCACTGATGGTATGGGGTTGCATGAGCGCTTGTGGCATGGGCAGCTTGCATGTCTGGAAAGGCACCATTAATGCAGAGAACTATGTTCAGGTTCTAGAACAACATATGCTCCATCTAGACGTCATCTCTTTCAGGGAAGACCCTGCATTTTTCAACAAGATAATGCCAGACCACATTCTGCAGCAATCACAACATCATGGCTACGTAGGAGAAGGATCCGGTACTGAAATGTCCAGCCTGCAGTCCAGATCTTTCACCTATAGAGAACATTTGGTGCATCATAAAGAGGAAGGTGTGACAAAGAAGGCCCAAGATGATTGAACAGTTAGAGGTCTGTATTAGACATGAATGGGAGAGCATTGTAAAGTGGTAAAAATGGACTTGTCCCAACTTTTTTGGGATTTGTTGACATCATGAAATTTTGAAACAACATATTTTTCCCTTAAAATGAAACATTCTCTCAGTTTAAATTTTTGATCTGTGATTTTGTTCTATTCTGAATAAAATATTGACATTTGCCATCTCCACATCATTGCATTCAGTTTTTATTCACAATTTTTTTAGTGTCCCAACATTTTGGGAATCCGGTTTGAATATTGCACCACGTCACAATGTTTGTGTTTTTAAGGTCAGTAGGCTGTGGCAGCCATCTTGAATTGCATTGCCTCCAAAGGTAATCTTGTGCAATGTCCATCCAATGATTAGTTTTCTCCCACTTTGTCAGTGCTTTATGAGATATCTTGTTAACAAACACATACTGTACATAGACATGGGCAAAGACATTATCACTCTTGATTACAAAAAAACACTTTATGTTCAACTTGATTTAGACCAGACCCATGGTTCTGTCAGAGCACATTGTGGACTGCAGCTTCATGAGGAAATATTTTCCTCAGGAAAAAGTATTTATGTCTTAATTTCCTTTTTTCTGTGTGCGTGTTGTGAAAGTGCAGGAATGTACAGGAAGCTTTAGTTATTGGCCTGAGGCATGTGCGTAAGGTTCTGTTTAGCTCAGTACTATGGTGTGTCAGTTATTACAAGTTGCATGTGAGCGGTACCAGTGGACCAAAGGCCCAGAACTTCCTTCCTCACGTTGTTCACATGGCTGGACCTCTGCTGGCTGCTCTGTTTAAGGTAGTGTTCAGAAGGAAACCGCTCTCTGTAGGAATCCAAACACGTGCTCTTGATTTCTGAGCCCAGAAGGGAGGAGTCGGCGCTTGCAGCCGCAGGTTCTGGCTTGGTCCACACTGCAGTCCCGAGGAAAGAATAACATGTTGTGTTGCAGGGCCTAAAAGCTGGGTGTGGCTCATATCCAGAAGCGAGCCATCTGAGGGTCTGATCAGAGCCATGTGCCTCACTCAGACCTATCCTGATCTCCCACCCACTGGACCACAGCAAGCATTCCTCACATTCTTAGTTCTGGTTCCGCAACAAGTTTAAGTACAATGTGTTCTGCACCCAAAGTACATTAAATACCTGGTAGTTTTTGAAAGAATACATATTGTCCATCGCAGGAGAGTGGTGGTGCAGAGGTTAGAGAAGGTGGGCCTGTGATCGGAAGGTTGACGGTTCAACTCCCTGGACCGACAACATCATAAATGTGGGTGGGGCAGGTGAAGCACCCACACCTGCCTCCACCCTCATTTGCCCCACTCTGCATTCATTCATTTTCATTTATTCATTTTTATAGCACTTTACACAACCACGGTGGTGGTGACCAAAGTGCTTAACAAAAAACAGTGCAATACTTAAAAAGACAGATTAAAAATCAAGAAAAACACAACATAAAAGCAAAAATAAAACCAGAAATGTCACCACATATTTAATTACTAAAAGCCAGTTTGAATAAAAAAGTCTTAATCATCTCTGAGCAAGGCCCTTGACCCCCACCATGTCCTCCCCCGGGTGCCCTGTAGCAGCTCTCTGCTCCACACAGAGGCTGTGGTAGCTCTGTGGTCTGTGGATGAGTCAGGAAGAACATCCAGTGTAAAAACAATTAACAAGCTTGAGTTCGCTGTGGCGACCCCTGAAGAAGGGAACGGACTCAGAGAGTCAGAGAGTTTTATTTGTCATTCGCACCACATGTGGTACATGTGATGGAGTGAAATTATGTATACAGGGTTGCAGTTACATCCAACAATAAAATGTAAAAGAAAAACAGTAATAACATCTAAGATGTGAACTAAGAAAAAAGTGTTTGTTCCTTCTGAAGTTCACAACCATCTCCTTCGTCTTCTTCACATTGATGTGAAGGTTATTCTCCTTGCACCAGCTCTCCAGATGTTTCAGCTGAAAGAAGAAGAAGACATATGAGTTGTAAACTCTGATAATCTTCTATGAGAAATTGACTTTCAGCTCTTTTGGTTAAACTTTGAAAATAACAGGATGTATGATTTCACGAGATTTTGAAATGTTACACGTTATGAATGGCTCACAGCTACACTGAGTTTTAGCTCAGTATCTATACAATTTACTAAATTAAAGCCATTTTTGTGTCACAGCTTTGGTATCCATTTTGAATTGGGTTGACTCCAAAAGTTAATCATTTGTAAACATGCATCTGATTATTTTCTGAGAGTTTCTTTAACACATGTCCAGGAGTTAATGACGTTTTTCTGATTACAGACACACACACACATGTGCATGGGCTAAAACAACATGGCTCTAGATTCCTTTCAGCTGTGTGTGATAAAAACACTCCGTTATTAAAAGTCTGGGTGAAGATCAGTCCCTGTTAGGACACTCTGAGCTTTCAGTTGTGGAGACATTCACAAAATATTTTAACACGTTGAGCGTCTTGCCTAAACTCCACCCTCCTTTCCAAATACGGTCACTTCCTCCTCAGTAGTGTTTATGGTAAAATGGTAAATGGAGCGTGTTTATCATGTGGAACTTTTAGTAAAAAGCAGAGAGATGTGAACAGCACTGTAGTCCATGTGGTTTGAATGTCCGCAGAATGACCCAACAGACACATCACGACATCAGATGGCACGCTCAGAATCTCCTCTAACTTCGACCACATGTTTATTCACTGTGAGTCAGAGTTTGGCTCGGAGCTGAGGAGGAGGAGCAGGTCTTCATTCCAGTCTGCTGGATTAAACAAGTTGTAATTTCCTGCAGGCAGCTTCGGTTCTGTGAGTTTATTCACTATCACAGAGTCTGCTCCTCTCTCTGTGGGTTAGTTTACATGGAAACACTCAGGTGTGCTAACACAACTTTTTATTGTTAGAATCACAGTCCACTTCGTCTCTGCAGTTTCACAGCTGCAATAAAATAAAAAAAAGCAAAATAGAAATGTCAGACTTTAATGTTTCCTGTTAAAACCATCCATCCGTTCATCATTGCTGGTCGAAAGACACTCCTCTCCCCAGAAACATTGTTCAGCTTTCCAGAGGAATTCCAAAGTCAGGATATAATCCCACAAACAATGTCATGGTCTGTGTCCACTAGGGTTGCATAGGGAAATATTGCAACTGCGGTGTAAATTAAGGTACAGTGTATAACTAGTTTAAAACCTGAAACTTTCTTGTCCATTGAGAACTGTCTTGCCACTACCCCCACCACCACCCCGTCAAAGAAACCTGTCTCGTGACTGTTTGGTGAAGTTAGCTCTGAAAAACATCTCCAGCATTTTGGATCATTTGTGAGGCAGCAGTTCAAACAAACAAGCCAGGCACTAGGACTAGAGGTGAACCAATATATATTTTCTTATGGCTGAAGACCTTTTTAACGTATCAGGGCAGCTGATGACTTAAATACAGGAAGCCCTCGAGTTACGTCAGGGATTGGGACCTACGGGTGTGACTTAGGTCGATGTTGTCGTACCTCGCGGACCAAAAACACCTGCCTGTCGTAGGTCCGCGTTTCTGACATAGGTCGCGGCTATACCGCTAACGGAGCGCCGCACACATATTTAATGGCATGAGACTGAACAAGCAGACATACTAGGCCATAAACATGCACAGAACTGTACAGTAAATGAATACAGTACTGTACAATAAATAAAAAATATAATGTCTTACTTTGAGCTGGTCAAAGCCTGCCTTCGTCTTTTAGCA
The DNA here is from genome assembly GCA_038048925.1 of Garcialebias charrua. Lineage (NCBI taxonomy): Eukaryota > Metazoa > Chordata > Actinopteri > Cyprinodontiformes > Rivulidae > Garcialebias > Garcialebias charrua. The sequence continues at coordinate 114,769 of JBBPBX010000698.1, read as the reverse complement.
TCAGCTCGCACCCGTCCGAGCTCCCCCAGCTTCCTTACGCTCCACACGCACACACGTGGTCAAAACTGTTTAAAAGAATGACTGTTAGCTTCTTAACTTCATACATTTGGAGCCAGAAAAAAAAAAACTTACTGAAAGCCGTTTCTCCGCGATGTTCCTCCATCCAAAACAAGCTGCTCGGCGTTAGCTACGGTTAGGCCCCGCCATTAGCAGCAATGGTTAGCATGTCAGTTCATTCAAAAAGGCTGTCGGCTTTGTATCTCCGCGTTAGCTCGGTGTCCCCCGACTGCCAGGCGGACATTTGCGGCGAGCTCCCGGCCGCAGATGGCCCCTCCGCGGCATGTCGGCTCGGTGTCTTCGCCTGTGTTAGCTGCTCTGTTAGCTGCTGTCGTTAGCATGTCGGGCGGCGTTGTGGGAGCGATCGCGGGGCGATCCGCGGCTGCTCCTCCGGGCCTGAGACGTCCACAGAGTTGACCGAGTGTTTCCAGCAAATTTATCCATATGAGGCAACCCTGATCGGACACACGGTCCTCCAGAGCCAGCTGGCAGGAGCCTCTATGGCGGAGCTCCATTGACCGCAGTAGACAATTGTAAAATGGCGACCGGAAACGACCGGAAGTTGCGTAAATACGATAAAATTGTAATAAAAACGTAATATTAATAATTATACTTTATTTATAAAGCCATTTAAAACAACCACAGCTGCAACAAAGTGCTATACACATGAAATTAATAACATTTAAACACAAAAAAAAATAAAAATAAATAAAAATTGTATCATATTTTTATTAAATATGATAAAATCGTAAGTCTGAGTTGCCGTAGGTCGCGGGTGTCGTACCTCGAGGGTTTCCTCTCACCTTTATTTTTCTTTTTTTCTTGCCATTATGTTTTTTACTAAACAAAACTATAACAGATTTGAAACTGAACCCCACCCTACTACCCTTCCACTAACCATACTTTGGCTCAGTTGGTGTACATTTGTTTTTTTATTTGCTTGTTTTTTTTGTTTGTGTGTAAATAAATATGTACTGTATGTGTGTGGGATGGGAGTGGTGGCGCAGAGGCTAGAGAAGGTGGGCCTGTGATCGGGAGATCGCTGGTTCACCTCCCGATATCAACAACATCAAAATGTGGATGGAAAAGGTGAAGCACTCACACCTGCCTCCACCTTCATTTGCCCCACTCTGGGCCCTTGAGCAAGGCCCTTAACCTCTGCAAGAAGGTCCTGGGTTCAATCCTCGGTTGGACCTGGGGTGTTTCTGTGTGAAGTTTGCATGTTCTTCTCATGCTTGTGAGGGTTTTCTCCAGGTACTTCGGTTTCCTCCCACAGAAGAAAAACATGAATGTTTGGCTGCCTTCAATGGGGAGAGGTGGCGCAGAGGTTAAGAAGGTGAGCTTGTGATCGGAAGATGGCCGGTTCAAGCCCTGGTACCAACAACATTGGGGGGGGGGGAAGAAAGGCTGCCTTCAGGCCCGTAGGCCTCCCTAGAGAAAGAGATCTGTGATCTCAGTGGGATTTGCCTGGTTAAATTACAGGGACTTCGCATTGATTCAATTCGATTCATTTTTCATTAATTTCTGTAGCCTAACCCTGACCCTTACTCTAAACCTAACCATTACCATTACATACCTAACCCTAAGGTAGACCAGTTTTACTATTGAGGCCTTGAAGGCCAAAGAAGAGCACATTAAACAAAAACTAGCTACGTGCCTAGATCAGACCACACTTCAGCAAGTGATGGACTGTACGCTTAGCACAGCATGTCAAGTCCAAGACTCGACAACAAAACAAGTTTAATTTACTAATAACTAGGGGTGTAACGAGATCTCGTTGTACGAGATCTCGCGATATTAAACTCCTGCGATATCTCTCGTTGAGAGGTAACGTTGTCTCGCGAGTCGCTAATGCTAATGCTAGCAGCCCCTAGCAAGTCAGCGTCACGGACAGCATGGCTTCGCCGGATGAAGTTGCTATAGAAGACGCCCCAACTACTGATGGAGGGTCCCGGTGCCGCAGACGCTTCTACATTGATGGAGGGTCCCGGCGCTGCCAACGCTGCCCCGAATGTAAAGACACACTTGTGTAAACACCGGTGTGACCGGTGTTGCCAGATAGAGTCCATCCATCCATCCATCCATTATCTTTACCCGTTTCTTCCATTTTGGGTCACGGGGGTCGCCGGTGCCCATATCCAGCAATCACAGTGCGAGGGGCGGGGGACACCCTGGGCGGGTCGCAAGTCCATCACAGGGCCTTGCGACCCTGTGATGTGGGTGGGACAGATGGAGTCCCACCCACCCAAAGCACTCTTTACCCGCAAAAGTCAGAAGGAAAATCGCGGTGAACCGCCCAATCTGGCAACACTGGTGAGTGACGGCTGCAGATTCAGTGCTGATGCGGATATTTATGTTCAATTTTTGGAAAGTCCTGCGTGAATATCTATTTTTTTAAACAAAGTTGAACGTTCTAAGGTCTAAGGAGATTCAATCAGTAAAATGAAGACATCAGTTGAGTTTGTAATACATGTTAAAACAGAATAAAAGCCTTTTTGCGGCATAAAACCGATGTTTGAAGTTTTCTTGAACTAATATTAAAATCTCGTCTCGTTCTCGCGAACTTTGTAATTTGTCTTGTCTCGTCTCGTCTCGAGTTTTGTGTATCGTTACACCCCTACTAATAACTTGTCAAAACCATCACAATTCCAATAACAACACATTCAGTGTAAATTCCAGTAGACAGTTACATGTCAGGGAAACAGAAAAGTGGGTGACATACATAGAAAAGCCCATTAGTAAAGTTCTCTATCTAAAGAAGCCAGCAGACACATTGAATCTTCACTTTTGTCACAGTCTCCCATCCTAAGCCAGCACATTGGCAACAGTGGAAAGGAAAAACTCCCTTTTAAAAGGAAGAAACCTCCAGCAGAACCAGGCTCAGGACAAGCGGCCATCTGCTTTGACCAGCTGAGACTGAGAGGACAGAAAGAAGAGGCAAATGAACACAGAATGGCAGGTCCAGATATAGGTCCAGGTGTACCTGAAAGACAAAAACACATTTTCAGGATAGAAACAATTACAAATAAAAAACAGGTTGAGCAAAGTGAGTAAAGACAGTAGCAGAGTGAAAAAAAATATGGTCAGTTTGTCCTCCAGCATTCTAAGCTTATAGCAGCATAACTAAGGAACAGCTAAGGAAACCCAAGCCGACCCTAACTGTAGGATTTAGCAAATAGGAAAGTCTTAAGCCTAGTTTTAAAACTGGACAATGTGTCAGCCTCGTGGACACAAATTGAAAGTTGGTTCCAGCTCTGCCTCCCATTTTGTTTTTGGAAATTCTAGTAACCGCAAGGAAACCTTATAAAACCATATAAAAATATTAAGCATGTTAAAAATATTAATTCAGACCTTCCCACATTTACCATGAAATAGTTCACCTAGCTGTCAGAGATCTGATGGCAGAGGATCCCACACACAAACTCAGAAGGGTTTTTAAAATGTTTATTGAGTAAATAAACAGCTTCTGGTGTCTCAGGTCCAGGAGTAGGAACTTTATCTAAAATGATACAGAGGGGAAAGGTTAGTGTTTGGCAGAATAATAAGTAGTTATCTGAATACAGACGGTCTGGTGAAACACTAACCTTTCTAGTTGTAACGAGGCGCTCCAGAAGAGATACAGAGCTGCAGAGACCAAGGGAAGTCCAGAGGTGTAGTCAAGGATGAGCAGGGTTAATACACGGGATCCGAAGAGGAGACGGTACCGATAGGGAGAGGCAAAGGCGAAATCCAAAAACAAGCGTAGGTCGTCAAAAAGGTCAGAAGGCTGAGGCACAAATGGGACAGGCAAAAAGCATGGTCGAGGGAAACACGCGTGGATCAAGATTAAAGAGCTGTGAACAAGAAGAGTATGCTTCTTTGAGATTTTCATTAATGAAAAGTGCGTTATAAATTAAATTTATTATTATTATTATTATGCTGGATAACTGTGGCTGGAAGCAATCAGATGATCTGGCAATGTTGTGGAGAAAGCAGGAAGTATATACAGTATACACCCAGAAACTGGTGGAAACCATCAGCAGCAATCAGAGAGAGAGGTGTGGCATGTAAAGAGGTTGGCAGAAGCAGCAGAGGAAAACCCCCAATAGAGCAGAGAAAAAAGTCAAACAGTGAATAGAGTGATGAGTAAAAGGAAAAAAAACAGTGTAAACTGTGACAGATCCCCCCCTTAAGGCGCGGCACCTGACGTGCCCGAGGTTGGTCCGGGTGAAGGCGATGGAAGTCTCTGATGAGGGACTTGTCGAGGATGTGACGGGAGGGGACCCAAGAACGTTCTTCTGGGCCATGTCCCTCCCAGTCGACTAGATAATGGATTCCTCTGCCCCATCTCCTGGAGCGGAGGAGTCGGCGCACAATGTAGGTGGGTGCCCCATCAATGAGCCGGGCGGGTGGGGGGTGAAAACGGGAGGGCAAAAAGGGCTTGATTTTGGATACGTGAAATGATGGGTGGATTCTCATGGATTTGGGTAGAGATATACGGACAGAAACTGGGTTAATGATTTTGGATATGGGGAAAGGACCAATAAAACGAGGAGCAAGTTTGCGTGATTCTACTTTTAATGGGAGATCTCAGGTGGGGAGCCATACCTTTTGGCCCTCCTGATAAGTGGGTTGTTGAGACCTCTGCCTGTTAGCCCCTTTAATATAGGCTGCGGAAGGCTCCAGGAGGGCTCATCTGGCTCTCCGCCATATGCGTTGTCCGTGTAAGTCTGACTGGTGAGCAGAGGGCACTTGAGCTTCACGTTCCTGTATGGTGAAAAAAGGGGGCTGAAAACCAAAAACAGTGTAAAAAGGGGACAGATTGGTAGCAGAGGAAGGGACAGTGTTGAGGCCATGTTCGACCCAGGAGAGGTTGGGGGACCACTGGTTGGGATCTTTCTGACAGAGGATCCTCAGCCTGGCTTCAACCTCCTGGTTCATCCTCTCCATCTGGCCATCAGTCTGGGGATGAAAGCCAGAGGAGAGGCTAATGGAGACCCCCAGGAGGTCGCAAAATTATCTCCAGAACTTAGAGACAAACTGAGGCCCTCTGTCGTAAACGATATCTGTGGACAGACCGTGCAGGCGAAAAACCTCACGTGACATGATCCCAGCCAGGATCTTGGCTGAGGGGAGCTTGGGAAGAGGGACCAGGTGAACCATTTTGGAAAAATGGTCAACAACTGTCAGAATAACGGTGTTGCCGGCAGAGGGAGGAAGACTAGTGATAAAGTCTAGACTGATGTGGGACCATGGGCATGACGGGATAGGAAGTGGATGGAGGAGACCAGAGGGGGGATGACGTGAGGACTTGGCTTGGGAACAGGTAGGGCAGGATAAAACAAAAGAGTACACGTCCTGGTTTAACGTGGGCCACCAGAACTGTGCGCAAACTAAAGAAACAGTTTTAGAAAAACCAAGATGGCAAACTAGGCGAGAACTGTGTCAAAACTTGAGGAACTCCTGGACGAACTTAGAGGGTACAAATGATCGGTCAGGGGGACAAGCGGTTGGAGGAGGATGCAACTGGTTGGCCTGACACTGGTCCAGCTTCAGTTGAGTGACAGCCAGGCGAGCAGAGTTGGGAAGGATAAACTCCCCGGCAGGAGGAG
>JBBPBX010000698.1:95311-108936 GCA_038048925.1 Garcialebias charrua | reverse complement strand
GGAGAAGACCAGAGGGGGGACGACGTGAGGACTTGGCTTGGGAACAGGCAGGGTAGGATAAAACGAAAGAGCGCACGTCCTGGTTTAATGTGGGCCACCAGAACTGTGTGCAAACTAAAGAAACAGTTTTAGAAAAACAAGGATGACAAACTAGGTGGGAGCTGTGGCAAAACTTGAGGACCTCCTGGACAAACTCAGGGGGGGACAAATAATTGGTATGGGTGACAGACGGTTGGAGGAGGGTGCAGCTGGTTGGCCTGATGCAGGTCCAGCTCCAGTTGAGTGACAGCCAGGCGGGCAGAGTTGGGAAAGATAAATTCCTCGGCAAGAGGAGTCGAGGAACAAGAATCCTCCTCCATGATGAGAGGGGGCATCAGGTTTTATGTTCTTGTGATCGGGTCTATAGGTGAGGGCAAAGTTAAAGCGGAAAAAGAAAAGTGCCCACTTGGCCTGTCGAGGGTTGAGGCGTTTGGCTGACTTAAGGTACTCAAGATTTTTATGGTCTGTCCAAACCTGGAATTGGAACTGGGCGCCCCCCAACCAATGCCTCCACTCCTCCAGCGCTAGCTTAACAGCAAGCAGTTCACGTTCCCCGACATTACAATTACGCTTAGCTGGCGATAGGCTTCTGGAGAAGAAAGCACAGGGATGAAAAAAAAATCCAGGTAAACAAAAACAAACTGATTAACCATGTCCCTTAGGACATCATTGACCAGAGACTGGAACACAGCTGGGGCGTTGGTCAAACCAAAAGGCATGACCAAATATTCATAATGACCATTGAAGGCCGTCTTCCACTCATCTCCCTCACGTATGCGCACCAGATGGTACGCATTACGAAGGTCAAGCTTGGTAAAAAATGAAGCGCCTTGAATGAGGTCAAAGGCAGATGACATTAACGGAAGGGGGTATTTGTTTTTTATGGTTATTTTGTTTAACCCTCTATAGTCTTTGCAGGGTCTTAAAGATCCATCTTTCTTCCCACAAAGAAGAAACCAGCACCTGTTGGAGAGGTAGAAGCCCTGATGATGCCGGCTTGAAGTAAGGTTTTGATGTACTCATGCATGGCTTCTTGCTCAGGAGTAGACAGAGAGTACAGGGCCCCTTTAGGGGGAGTATTCAACACTTGCTCTTCTCAAGGGCGGGACGTCTCCTCTCGGTCTCCACTTTGCTTTTGCTTTGTCTTGTCTGTGAAACTGTTTGAGAGCCTCTCTTCTATGAAATCTTCCAAATCATAACTATGGACTTCAATTTGGTCAGTTGGTCCCTCAACACAACCGATAACATTTCTTCAAAAAGAAGATAGGTTGTAGGCGAGCCAATTTGCCCTGTTGGCATGCACTCAGCTGAATCGACTTGGAAGACTTGATGACGTGTCTATCTCTGCTGTCATCTGTGGATCTTATGGACACATACTTAATTGGATTTAGGATATCTGGTTCCTGATTTTTGGATTTGGCTGGTTCCTGGTCTATCAGCATAAAAGGAAGACGTCGGCGGCTAATCTGGACCTGGTCAGGCTGCCTGCCTTACATGATGGCTTGGTTCATGGCTCGAGAAACCAGACTTTTGGCTGAATGGATTACATCACGGGGATTTTCTGAGGCACATTCCATTTTTTTGGTCATTTTAACTTGGACATTTTTGGAAGCGAGTGGACCGACACAGACTGAAGGTAGATGTCATTAAAGTTCTGCCTGTTCCCAAAACAATCGTGTTTGTCTGACATTCGGCTCCCCGACTGGCCTTGACAGGCCGTCTTATCAGAGTCAGAGAGTCAGAGAGTCTTTATTGTCATTTGCACCGCATGTGGTACATGTGATGAAAACGAGATTATGTACACAGGGTCCCAGTTACATCCAACAACAAATGCAAGAGAAAAACAGTAATAACATCTAGAATTAACTAAGAAAAACATCAACTAGTAATACGCTAGGCCCTAATGTAGTAGAAAAACATCATTATAAACACAGCTTTCATTCATTCAGAATTGAAAAAGACTTCTGGACAGAAGTCGAAACGTTTTCTGCAACAAATAAAGTCCAGTTGATCCTGTATTGAACGCCTTTTTTGATTTTATCATTATAAACAGCAGCACGAACACGAGTCTGTATGAGCAGATGGTCACAGATGAACACAGCAACAAGAAAACAGATCAGCATGATGTGATATTTTGCAGTGATTATTCTTATTGTTTATTTATTCATGAGTCTAACAGCCTCAGGGTAGAAGCTGTTCCTCAGTCTAGTGGTTCTACATTTGATGCTCCTCAACCTCCGTCCTGAGGGGAGTGGGGCAAAGAGTGAGTGTGCTGGGTGAGTGAGGTCTTTCATGATGCAGGTGGCTCTTTTCCTGCATCTGGAGGTGTAAATGTCTGTGATGGTGGGGAGACTGACTCCAACAGACTTCTGTGCAGCCTTCACCACTCTCTGTAGAGCTTTCCTCTCTGCAACTGTGCAGCCTCCATGCCATACATTGATGCTGGAGCACAGGATGCTCTCCACTGCACACCTGTAGAAGGAGGTGAGGACTGGGCTGCTCAGACCAGCTCGTCTCAGCCGTCTGAGGAATTAGAGTCTCTGATGACCTTTCTTGATCAGGCTGGTGGTGTTGTTGCTCCAGCTAAGGTTTTCGGACAGTTTATCTCAACACGCCTGAGAAGTTTTGTAAACCAGATGCTCTCATCCCCTCTCCCAAACCTGCCATTGAGGAATTCTACAGACTTTTCAGAAAAGCACAACTGAATAAACATTCCGACATCATTCCAAGACTCTCGCCTCTGGCCAACCTTGGCAGCTCTCCCCCCTCCCCCCCATGAGTGTGCACATATCTATGAGCTGGCTGCTCAACCACCTTTGAGTCCCTCCTGCCCTCTGCGTAATGTCGGCGTCATTATGTGCTAGACTTTTTTTCATTACCACATTTTTGACCTTCATACACAGGTCAAAAATGTGTTAGGAAATATTTTTGTCTTCAAACCCTATGTGTTATTTTTCACCACTTTTATTGTCTGTCCAACAGATATCACTTGTAAATGAGTCTTTGAGGCTCAATGTGACTTATCTGTTTAAATAAAAGTTTGAATGAATGAGTAGAACCAGGAACCAAGTCAATAGGGCAGTCATAGGACCTGTGTGGTGGTAAAGAGGTGGCCTTGACTTTATTAAAAACCTCCTTCAAGTCATGGTACTCCTCTGGAACTTTAGAAAGATCTGTGTAATTCTCTTTAATATTGTTCTTGGGCATAGAGGGAATGACCGCATCAAAGAGACAAGATGACAAACAGTTATCGGACCAACCCACAATCTCCTTCTGTTGCCATTTAATATGCGGGTTATGTTTTGAGAGCCATGTGGCCCCTAGGACTACAGGAGAGTGGAGTGATTTGAAAATAAAAACTGCAATGTCTCTGTGATTACCCCCTAAGTCACAGGTTCAGAGATTAAAGAGGAGTCATGAAAGGCTACGATGGACAGTGGTTTAGGGGATTTAAACAGGTTTGTTCCTCGTTCTTGGGCAAACTGAATGTCCATGAACTCAGCGTTGGCCCTGAGTCGATGAGTACTTTAATGGAGGTGCAGGTCTTACCAGAAGTGGACAGCTCAGCTGGAAACGTGAAGGGTGAGGAGATTACTCGGTTCTGGGTCTGACTCAGCAGGGGTCTCCTCTTCTCTACTGAGTCTGGCCTTTTAACGGACAGTTTAGAGACATTGTGAGAGTCCTGGCCACAGTAGAAACACAACCGGTTCCGACATCTCCTCTCATGTTCCTCTTGAGTGAGATGGCTGCATCCAATCTGCATGGGCTCCTCTCGTGGTGGTGTCTCTTGTGGACGTGGTGGAAAGGGGGGTCCCAGGGAAAGTCGTCTAGGACGCCTCTCTGGGTTCCTCGAGGTGTCTTGATGTTCTACTGGATCTTTCAGCTCGTTCTAGGGAGCTCTCCATCAAGCGCAGATCCACCCTTGTCGCCAAATCCTCCAGGTCCTGCAATGGATCCGGGTATCGCTTGGTTAGGTTGTACTTGATCTCCTCGTTAAGCCCTCGGTAGAAAGCATCAGTTAGTGCCTCTTCATTCCATTTACAACCAGCAGCCGTAGCATGAAAATCTATAATGTACTCAGTTACTCTTCACTTTCCCTGCTTCAGTGTAAACAGTCTATGAGCAACCTCTCTTTCTGGGAGGATGGGGTCAAAAACTCTGCACAGCTCTTTTGAAAACTCATGAAACGAGTAGCAGTACCTTGAATCCTTTATCACATTCTTATGTTCCCCAAGACTCAGCTTTTCCAGACAGGAGGGACACGGTATACGCCACCGTACCACGTTCAGAGGGGAAGGATGAGGGCTGGAGCTGAAATTTTTTTTCACATTGTGTTAGGAACAGGCGGCACTGGTCCGGTGCCCCTGAAAACAGTTCTGGTGGAGTCAATCGTGGTTCCCGGAGTGGGTTAATCATGGTTCCAGCATATGCAGGACTGCCAGCATGACTTGAGTCCTGAGGGTTAGAGTGAAGAGTTAGAGTCTTCAGAATGTTCATGATCTCATTCATGCTGGTCTCTAATTTACCAATGGCACCTCCACACCAGAGTGCCATTCTGAGCCCGGTGCAGGATCCATGTTTGGCCAGATCAATCTGTCAGAGATCTGATGGCAGAGGATCCTACACACAAACTCAGAAGGGTTTTTAATTATTGAGTAAATAAACAGCTTCTGGTGTCTCAGGTCCAGGGGCAGGAAATGTATCTAAAATGATACAGAGGGGAAAGGTTAGTGTTTGGCAGGATAACAAAGTAGTTATCTGAACACAAATGGTCTGGTGAAACACTAACCTTTCTTTTTGTAACAGGGCTCTCCAGCAGAGATACAGAGCTGCAGAAACCAAGGGAAGTCCAGAGGCGTAGTCGAGGATGAGCAAGGTTCATACACGGGATCCAAAGAGGAGACAGTACCGGAGAGGCAAAGGCGAAATCCAAAAACAGGCGTAGGTCGTCAACAAGGTCAGAAGGCTGAGGCACAAAAGGGACAGGCAAAAAGTGTGGTCGAGGGAAACAGGCGTGGATCAAAATTTAAGAACTGTGAACAAGGAAAATACGCTGGATAACTCTGGCTGGAAGCAATCTGTTGATCTGGCAATGTAGTGGAGAAGGCAGGAAGTATATATACATACACCCAGGAACAGGTGGAAACCAGCAGCAGCAATCAGAGAGAGAGGTGTGGCATGTAAAGAGGCTGGCAGAAGCAGCAGAGCAAAAAAAGTCAAATAGTGAACAGAGTGATGAGTATAAGGAAAAAACAGAGTGTAAACGGTGACAGTTTGACTCTACCGATAATTAATACACTATGATGTTTCAGTCAGCTTCATTGTACAAGTCTTGCTGCCTTGGACTCTTCCTTTGTTTCGATAAATGCCACATGTATTTGATCTTGGTCAGTTCTTGTCACAGACTTGAGAGGAGTACAGTATGTTGTGTGTGAATCAGGAGGAGTGGCAGCACACAGAGAGCCTGCTGATTCCTTAAATTATGACTTTCAGCAGGGGCTGCAGAAATCTAATAACAAGCATGCCTAAAGAAGAATGACACAAATAAATGTGAGGAAAGCTTGTACTTTTGAAAGCTGCAATGGTGGCCCTGGCCCCCATAGACTGATCTTCAGCAACCCCAATTATTTGAAGAAACTATACTTTTAGGGTCTAAAAAAGCTAAGTCTGGTCCTCTGGACATTCAAAAATCAAAACAAAACAAAGCAAAAAAATTGTAGAAATGTTTCATCTTTCATCCGAAAGACTTCCTCAGTCTGAGATGCTGTATTCAGCTTAGTCTTATAAATAGCACCCTCTCACAGTGGATCAACAAGTTGGCTGATGACAGCCGAAACCATCTGCTCACATGATCAAGGAGGACCATCAGCCTATACTTTTAGGGAATCTAAAAACTAGAAAGCATAGTCTTATATATTTATATAGTGGTTGCCATCTTGGATTTTGACATAGCAATCCAATTTTCAATAGTGACCTTTCTTACGTCTACAAGCAGTCACATACCACAATGGAAGTCGGTACCTCACCTTTTCTTCTCATGCTCACAACATGCAAGTCAGTTCACTGATGCCTTTAAGAGCACTGAATTTTGCTCTGCTGTCAGCCTGGACCCATCTCTACATCCTGAGGACTTCATCACCTCCTTCCATCACACCTGCACGACGATCTTGGACTCCATCGCTCCTCTCAAACAGGCATCTTCAAAGAACAAACCTTCACCATGGCTCAACGAAACGACGCGAGCTCTTCGACAACGTTGCAGAAAAGCAGAGCGAATATGGAAGCGCGACCGGCTTCATGTATCTCAAGGAATACTGAGAGACTGTCTCTGTGAGTATCATAATGCTGTGAAACAGGCCAAGTCACAGTACCTCTCCAATTTAATCTCCACCAGCTCCAACCGGCCGAGGACGCTTTTCAGCACACTCCAGTCTGTCATCAATCCATCTGTCAATGTTCTGAAAACTGCCACACAGTCTACCTGCGATGACTTTCAGAGCTATTTTGTCAACAAAATAGACTCTATCAGGCAGAACATTGTCAGTTCATCCAACACCATCCAGTCTTGTGCGTCTGCAATAACCACAGCTGTTTTTGACCAATTTGACCTGGTTTCACTCCCTCACCTCACCAAGGTGGTTCAGCAGATGAAACCAACTAACTGTTCTCTGGACATCATTCCCTCTAAAATGTTCAAACAGTCCTTTGATGTAATTGGTCCTTGTGTTTTGTCATTTATTAACAGCTGTCTATCTTCAGGTTTTGTGCCATCTGCTTTCAAACATGCTGTGGTCAGGCCTCTTCTCAAAAAACCAGGCCTAGATCCTACAGCTCTCTCTAATTTCAGACCAGTTTCACATCTGTCATTTCTATCAAAGGTCCTAGAAAAGATTGTTTTTATTCAACTTCAATCTTTTCTAGAACTCAACAACCTGTTTGAAAAATTTCAGTCAGGTTTTCGAGCTCGTCACAGCACTGAATCTGCACTGCTCAAAGTACAGAATGACATTCTTCTGTCCCTGGATGCAAAAAACCCTGCACTGCTGGTGATGTTAGACCTCTCAGCAGCTTTTGACACCGTCGACCATCAGGTACTAATCAACCGCTTGTCTCAGCAGGTTGGCCTCCAGGGAGCTGTGCTTGAGTGGTTCAAATCTTACCTGTCTGGGAGAACTTTTTCTGTCATGATAGGCGATCTGTCCTCCTCTTCATCAACCCCTCTGACCTCTGGCGTACCACAGGGATCTATTCTAGGGCCAGTCCTCTTCTTCGACACACTTAGACATAAGTGTGTCGAACTAGCTTTTCAGATTTTTTCCAAGATATTCCAAGAAACAGGAGCGGAGTAGGAGAAGGCCCTTTTGCAAAGTTCAGACATCACTGAGGGAACACTGCATGTAGTAATGTCCTGAGAGCACGTGTTGAAAAACAGTGAAAAGATGGCATCACAGCGAGAGAGAATAAACTAAAGCCTTCACACGAGCTCCGCCATTGCAACAATCAAGTAAAGTGCAAACAGGCACATCAACTAAATTAACTTTCCAACGTAGAAACTACATCTCGTCAAAATGGCTGAAAACAAATCTCAAACAACTGAAACCCGATCAGCTGTTTCAAGAAAGTCACACTCTACCGTCAGCTCCAGAGCTAGTTTTGAACTGCTAATGGTACAGTCACACCGAGCAGCGTTTTGAACCTCCAAAAAGCTCCTCACGCACGCAAGTGGACGCGCTACCCAGTGTTGTCCAAACTGTAGTGTTGCGGCGGCTTCGTGACTGTGGCGTCGGGGTGTGGGAGGAGCTTACCGGTGTCACTGCACTCCGCCAGGCGAGGAGCCTTTTATTTCCGTCTCTGTCGAGCAGACTTGACTGGTCATGAAGGAATTGTCGCGAACACACAGCTACAATGAGTTTCTCTTCCATAGTCCACGAGCTCGCGAGTCTTTTCTTTTTTTTTCCGACAAACAATACGTCACATAGTGCGCGCGCACCCTCGTTTCCGCGTCACATNTGACATTTGCAAAGAGTGGCACAGCAGCATATAAGTTAATGTACACAGTATATGTATGAGGTAGTTGATGTTGGTATAGAGGCAAAGTGGCATATGAAGTAAGGCACATAAGGCACATTTGGCATCCTTAGATAAGGCTAGTCAGAGAATGCTGTATATGTATCTGCAGTAGTGTAGATAAAAGTAGTGTAAATGTAAACAGTAGTAATAAATGTAAACAGTATTAATAAATGTAAACAGTGAATGTAAACAGTAGTATGACTATAGGCAGTAATGTAATACAAACATTAGTGCAAATATGAGAAGTAGTGCAAACTGAATGAACACATGACCGAGAGTTTAGTGAATAACCCGTTTGATGACACAGAGTCCAGTGTTAAAAACTTTGTGTTGAGTGGTAATGTGTGAGAAAGTTTTTTGTGTTAAGGCAGTTCAAATGGGAGGGGAGGCAGAGCAGGCAGAGTGTTTAGCATTCTGACTGCCTGATGAACAGAGCTGTCTCTCAGTCTGCTGGTACGAGCCTGGAGACTCCTCAGTCTCCTCCCTGATGGCAGCAGTCTAAAGCGGCTGTGTAGTGGGTGTGTGGGATCACCTGCCATGCGGTGGGCTTTCCGAGTGAGGCGTTTGCTGTGTAAGTCCTGCAGTGAGGGCAAGGAGGTGCCGACGATCTTCTCAGCTGCTTTCACGATGCGCTGGAGGCTCTTGCGGCAGGATGCAGTGCATGCACCAAACCACACAGTGATGCAGCTGGTCAGGACACTTTCTATGGCACCTCTGTAGAAGGTGCACATGATGGAGGTTGAAGCTCCAGCCCTTTTCAGCTTGCGGAGAAAGTAGAGGCGCTGGTGAGCCTTCTTCGCCAGTGCTGCAGTGTTCCTGCTCCAGGACAGGTCCTTTGAGACGTGCACTCCCAGGAACTTGGTGCTGTCCACTCTCTCCACTGCGGTGCTGTTGATGGTCAGAGGGGCATGTTGTGCATCCCTCTTCCTGAAGTCCACGACAATCTCCTTTGTCTTCTCCACGTTGAGAGTGAGATTGTTGTGTCCGCACCACAAGGCCAAGCGGCTCACCTCGTTCCTGTAGTCCGTCTCATCGTTGTTGCTGATGAGACCTACCACTGTTGTGTCGTCCGCAAACTTGATGAAGTGGTTGGAGCTGTACGATGGTGTGCAGTCGTGTGTTAGCAGGGTGAATAGAAGGGGGCTCAGCACACATCCTTGTGGGGCCCCTGTGTTCAATGTGATGGTGCTAGATGTGTTACTCCCGATCCGTACTGTCTGTGGTCTCCCGGTCAGGAAGTCTAGCAGCCAGTTACACATTGAGGTGTTCAGCCCCAGACTGTCCAGTTTATGGATGAGCTGTTGGGGGATGATGGTGTTGAATGCCGAGCTGAAGTCGATGAACAGCATTCTAACATAAGAGTCCTTCGTGTCCAGATGTGTGAGAGCTGTGTGGAGGGCAGAGGAGATGGCATCGTCGGTTGAGCGATTAGGTCGGTATGCAAATTGGAAGGGATCCAGGGAGGCAGGGAGGACAGATGTGATGCTTTTCATGACTAGCCGTTCAAAGCACTTCATCAGGATGGGGGTGAGTGCTACTGGGCGATAGTCATTGAGGCATGCGGGCGTTGCCTTCTTTGGGACAGGGATGATGGTGGTGGCTTTGAAACAGGTGGGGACGATGGCCTGGCTCAGTGAGATGTTAAAGATGTCCGTGAAGACCGCTGCGAGTTCCCCTGCACAGTCCTTCAGCACACGACCAGGTATGTTGTCAGGACCAGAGGCCTTCCGGGCGTTAATCTTGATGAATGATCGCCTTACGCTGTCTGAGGACAGCGCCAGCACCTGGCCATCAGGAGAGGCGGGGAATTTATGTGCAGGTGTGCACTAATTAGTCAGGTACATGTAATTTCAAAATGTGTTTTTTGTACACCAGACTTTCCTGTCCCACATGTCAAAAATTTGCTTTAGAAGAGCTGAAATCTGCCTTTTCTGAGCCAGACTATTTTTTTTGATTTCTTGTTCTTATGCAAGTCTGAGCTTAGTGCCTATAGGTTAACAGGGGGGCACATTCTTTCAACTGCAGAAAAGAAAAACTGCAAACCAAACATTTTCCTTCACTCAATTTCATTCATTCATTCAATTCAACCTTTATTTATACAGGCTAGCCTCGTTGAGCCACGGGGACTCATTTACAAGAGGGACCTGTCTCACTCACACCCAGGGTCAATTTAGAGTTGCCAATCAGCCTAACATGCATGCTTTTGGACTGTGGGAGGAAAGCACCCGGAGAAAACCCATGCATGCACGGAGAGAACATGCAAACTCCACCCAGAAAGGCCCCCGGACCGGGATTTGAACCGGGGACCTGCTCGCTGAGAAGCAGCAGCTCTACCAGTTGTGCCACCGTGCTGCCCCATAAAGGATCTGCGCGCCAAGCCAATGCTTAACCAATTGAGCTACTGGGCAACTTACAATTAACATTTCTTACCCCACAAAAGCAGAAAAATTTCACTATTGTTTAGGTTTTTGGCTCGAATGCCATGAAGTTTTGTATTTCAAGTAGAAGAATAAGAAGAAAATAGAGCACAGTAAGCTTATTGGGTCAAAAGTTCATCTGTTTTTCTCAATGTTACAGCTGTGACTGTGACTGAGCTAATCACCTTTTTGATTATCCTGAGCTGGTGTCAAATTACGACTTCAACAAAATGTTCTGTTTTTTTGTTTGTTTGTTTGTTAGTTTTGTACTTACCTGCTTTTACAAGTTAGGTGCATTTTGTACTTTGAGAGGAAAAATACTACTTTTATTGTTGTTTAGAATGAAAACGTGTTTGTTACACAATAAACTCGTTTTTGCCCTACAAGACCAGTCAGCAGTTAGTGTCCATCTTGTTTTAAAAATCTATAAGTATATCTAAACACAAATCAATGAGCAATAAAGCTTACACACCAGATAGATCTGGTTTTGGCAAAACAGGAAGCAAAGGTTTCAGAGATCTGTTTACTTCTTTGGACTCCCTGCTCCTCTCTGTAAATTTTCTCCTCCCCCTTTGAGTAAAATCCCTTCTAGCATTAAAAAGCCTCATCCCAGGACTTTCAGGAACTGTAAGCTAACAGCTCCACAACAAGGCATTATCAGGTCAGTTGAGAGATGTAGTCTCTCCAGCATGTCCTGGGTCTTCCCCAAGGTCTCCTCCTAGTTGGACATGCCCAAAGCACCTCCTTAAGGAGGTGCCCAGGAAGCGTACTTACCAGATTCCTGAACCACCTCAACTGGCTTGTCTTGATATGGAGGGAGGAGCAGCGTTTCTACTCCGAATCTCTCCAGATAACTGAACTTCTCACCCCATCTCTAAGGGAGAGTCCAGCTACCCTGCAGAGAAAACTACTTTCCACTGCCTACGTCCGTATGCTCTTTGTGGACTTCACATCTACCTTCAACACCATGATCCCCCAAACCCTGATGGACAAACTATTCACACTAGGACTAAGTCCCTCCATTTGTAACGGGGTCCTAGACTTCTTAACAAACAGACCACAGTCAGTGAGGATCCACAACTTCTCCTCCTCCACCATAACCCTCAGCACTGGCTCTCCTCAAGGATGTGTGTTGAGCCCTCTCCTGTTCACTCTGCTCACATATGATTGTGCAGCTACCCATCCAGGCTGTCATATTGTAAAGTTTGCAGATGATACAGCTGTGGTGGGATGCATCACAAACAATGATGAGTCCAGCTACAGGCAGGAGGTGGAACACCTGGAGAGCTGGTGCAAGGACAATAACCTTCACATCAATGTGAAGAAGACAAAGGAGATGATTGTGGACTTCAGAAGGAACAAACAAACCCACACCCCACTGAACATAAGAGGATCTGCAGTGGAAGTGGTCTCCAGCTACAAGTACTTGGGTGTACACATGAATGATAACCTCAGCTGGAGCAACAACACCACCAGCCTGATCAAGAAAGCTCATCAGAGACTCTACTTCCTCAGACGGCTGAGACGAGCTGGTCTGAGAAGCTCAGTCCTCACCTCCTTCTACAGGTGTGCAGTGGAGAGCATCCTGTGCTCCAGCATCAACGTGTGGCATGGAGGCTGCACAGCTGCAGAAAGAAAAGCTCTACAGAGAGTGGTGAAGGCTGCACAGAAGTCTGTTGGAGTCAGTCTCCCCACCATCACAGACATCTACACCTCCAGATGCAGGAAGAGGGCCACCTGCATCATGAAGGACCCCACTCACCCAGCACACACACTTTTTGCCCCACTCCCCTCAGGAAGGAGGTTGAGGAGCATCAAAGTGTAGAACCACTAGACTGAGGAACAGCTTCTACCCTGAGGCTGTTAGACTCATGAATAAATAAAAATAAAAAAAAAAATAAACACTGCAAAATATCACATCATGCTGATGCTGATCTGTTTTCTTGTTGCTGTGTTCATCTGTGTTCATCTGTGACCATCTGCTCATACAAACTCATGTTCGTGCTGCTGTTTATTCCCACTATATTAGGCTTAGTGTATTACTAGTTGATGTTTTTCTTAGTTAGTTCTAGATGTTATTACTGTTTTTCTCTTGCATTTGTTGTTGGATGTAACTGGGACCCCGTGTACATAATCTCGTTTTCATCACATGTACCACATGCGGTGCAAATGACAATAAAGACTCTCTGACTCTGACTCTGACTCTGTTTGGAGCAATGTTTTCTATGATATTAGTGCTTAGTGTATTTTTATGCGCGAAGGGAACGTTCAGTGCTTTCAGCACCGCCCTCTGGTGGTCATCCGTGATTCATAGAACCTTAGTAACATTTGTAACTTTCGTTTTTTGAGGCTAGAAAATCATTTGATTCTGGATTTATTTTGGTTTTACTCAATGGCCTAAAGTTTGCCATGTGTTTATAATTCACAAAATTCTGTTAAGTTCAGAGTTGGTCTTTTATTCTTTGTGCATTTATAAAATGTTTCATTGTTGTTTAAAATTGCTTGTGTTCAGTATTTTTACCATTAGGTTGTGTCATTATGTAGTTTTCAATCCTGTATTCACACCTGCACTCCATCTGCTGATTACCGGTAAATCCAGTGTTTCCACTCAGCAATAGTTCCTCCCAGCTCATATTCACTTTCAGCCACTCTTCAGTTTGTTAAAGTTTAATTTAAACCCAAACTTTCCTGATACATGCTCAGTAATACAGGCAGATAAATCTAACACGGTTGGGACTTAAGCAGCACTTTCTCATAGTGAGACTGAGTTTGCTACAGCTCCTCAGACTGAAGAAGTCTTTTGGATAAAAGACAAAATGTTTCAACAAAGAAGAATCTGTCCAGAGGACCTGACTCAACCCAAACTGTTTCCTGTGTACACATATATATGGACTTTTTAACAATTATTTTTCACATCCAGTTTTAACACAACACACATTTTCACAATTAGATGCACTATTAGATTAGAACAGGAACGTTTTTATTTTATTTCTCTGCCACACTGACTTTCTTGCAGCAATTGAGGCTCATGAACTAAAAGAAACACAGCGACATCTAGTGGTCATTAATGGAAAAAGCTATTTAACCCAATCTAGCATT
>JBBPBX010000698.1:62068-72961 GCA_038048925.1 Garcialebias charrua | reverse complement strand
TAATCGTTCAGCCCTACTTTGTGCTCTGCATGTTGGGGACTGTAGCCATAGCTCAGGGGAGATGCATGGCTGAAGTGGTCATCGTACAGCGCCACCTGTGGCTCACCCTGATGGACCTGCCTGAAGGTCAACGGTACCCCTTTCTTCACCACCCGATTGAGCCGACGGGACTCTTCGGGGGAGCCCTGGAGCGTATCCAGTGCAGGCTGGAGCAGCGAAGGAAGCAGGCTGAGGCGCTACGAGAGGGGATGCCGAGGAAGGACTTCGCCCCCCCCCTAGAGACACCAGCAGGAGCAGACCCACACAGCCTCGACACCGCTCGGCCACACGCTGTCCTTCCCCGCAAAAGAGACCAGCTTACGATGGAGAGCAGCGACAGAGACCCTCAGCGGGCCCATCTCAGGTCGGTCAGTCCTGAAGCAGGAACAGATTCGTTCCTCGCAAGGCAGTCCCTCAGAGGACCTCCTCAATGAACCGAGATGGGAGACAGAAGCGGGCCTGACGAACCGGGCCTGCTCCACAATTTTACAGGTTCGTCCGCCCACGGGGTACGGGGACCAGTACACTTAAATCCAGACTTTATTTGTAAAAAAAACTACGAAAAGCTGGTGACATTGTTGTGTTCCCAAAACAAAATGTGTATGACATGTGTGCATTAAAAACAAGTTTCTGTACGTTTAAACACAAAAATAAAGTACCAGAAGCACGAACTGCCCTGATTCTTGACTAAAAACAACAACAAAAAAAACAGGGACAACAACAAACCCCCTTTTTTATGAAAACTGTCATGGTAAAGGGAGAGGGCAAGCACCCTTCCTCCCTAGTGCAGCACAGGGTGTCAGATCAGAAAATGAACCACAGCGGGACGCCTGTTGTCTGTCTGGAGCAGACAGACTTACACTGTGTCCACGTACGGGCAGGTCAGTTCACTCAGGACGGAGCAAGGGGGGCCAGAGGCTCCCCCGCCTACACCCACAAGGCGCAGGCAGCTCACAGTAAACATGCCCCTGAGGCTCACAGCGCATGCACAGGTCTGGGGGGCGTGTCGACCAAACACCAAACACGTGGGTCATGTCAACAGCACGTCACGGGTTTCACCTGCAGTTCCGCAGATGGCCGCCTCCATTCACAGGGGTGCTAAAATCAGATATAAACCCAGGACGTGCACATGTCTTGAGGGAAGAAATAACAGCAATGATGCAGAAAGGTGTGATCCGTGTTGTTCCAAATCGAGAAATAAAAACCGGCCACTGCAGCAAGCACTTCCTCGTGCACAAAAGAGATTGATCATTAAGACCCATTCTGGATCTCAGGGCTTTGAACGAAAGAAGAACAACTTACAGGTTCAAAATGCTCATGCTGAGACAAGTTATATAGTCTGTGAGACAAGGAGACTGCACGTGCACTGTGGATCCCAAAGAGGCATATGCCTACGTGGAGATTTGGAAGAAACACAGAAAATATATACGCTTTGCATTCGAAGGGAAAGCCTATGAATACAAAGCTTTACCTTTCGGATTAAAAACAGCTCTGCATTGTTTTACAAAGTGCCTGGACCCCCCTCAGATGTCAGGGGGTCCGAATTCTGAATTATTTAGACGACCTTCTGATTCTCGCAGGCAGCAAAACGCAAGCCCAGCTACACACATACATGGTGATGACGCACCTCGAAGCTCTGGGATTTGTTTTAAATCTACAGAAAAGCGATCTGACTTCATCACAGATTACCATATTTCTGGGCGTACAGATCAACACCATCTCATACAGAGCATGGCTCTCAGAGGAGAGGGTGGCTTCAATACGCCTTTGTCTGACACACTTTCAGCTGGGTCAGAGAGTGTCTGTCAGGCTCTGCCAACGCTTCTTGGGCTTGCTGGCAGCTGCCATCCCATGCGTGCCGCAGGCATTGCTGAAAATGCAGGCTTTGCAAATATGGCTAAACAAACAAACACCCCCTGCCTCTGCCAGGCAGACAGGAAGGATCCTGGTCAGCCAGGAATGTCTAACGGCTCTGGAGCCATGGAGGGACCCCTCAGTGTTTGCTGCAGGCGTCCCGCTGGGACGAGTCCTGTCTCGTGTAGTGGTCACGACAGATGCCTTGTTAGGGTGATGAGGAGCTGTTTGCAGGAACCAGAATGTCCAAGGGCTCTGGGGAGAACAGGATGCACGGCTCCACGTCAACCTGCTGGAGTTAAAAGCTGTTTATCTATCAGTAAAGCTCTTTTTCAAAAAGGAGCTGATTGCAAAGCAGCATATCCTCATAAAATCAGACAGCAGGACAGTGGTGTCCTACATCAACAGGAAAGGGGGACGAGGTCCCGGGCCTTCCTCGGTCTGACACACAGGCTGCTCACATGGTGTGCTCCTAGAATTTTGTCACTGAAGGCGACACACATACCGGGAGAACTAAACTACGGGGCAGACGCTCTCTTCAGAGGACCACTTCTGGTCTCAGAATAGAGACTGAACCCACAGATCGTGGACCAGGTCTGGTCTCGATTCGGTCAGGTGTCCGTCGATCTGTTCGCATGCAAAACCAGCTCGCATTGCGCCCTGTTATTTTCACTAAGAGAGACAGACGCACCTATGGGCATGGATGTGCTGGCCCACGACTGACCAGCAGGGGTGCTGTATTATGCGTTTCCACCTGTCTCTTTAATTCAGGTGACGTTGGAACGTGTACGGAAGGGAGCTCTCTCCCTAATATTAATAGTCCCCAGGTGGCCTCAGAAACCGTGGTTCCCAGAAATAATTTCATTGCTGTCAGGGACACCGTGGCAGCTGCCCCCCCACAAGGACCTGCTGACTCAAGCACACGGGCAGCTTCTCCACCCACGTCCAGAACTGTGGTAGCTCACAGCTTGGCCGCTGAAAGGAATAGACTAATGCCTGGTCCTCACTGAACGCATCCAAAAGCTCCCAACGCACCGTGTTTGCTGCTTGTCAACAGATGTCTGTTTCCACTACAGACACACAGTGGGGGGAGCGTGTGGCTCCCTTCCTGGTCAGATAGTGTTGTTTTTCTGTGCACCAAGCAGATAAAATCAGCTTCACGGGAGCCTCGTTAACACTTGAGTGGGTTTTCTACGAGCCGAACTGCAACTCCAAAAGTCTTTGTTGATATTAAAACTTTTTTTTATGTTTGGGTTGATGTACACTCGAGTGGACAGCAGCAACTTTAAAAATGCCAGGTTTTCCTACCGGATGCTGTTTTCATCCACAGAAAGTCCCGTCGTCGTTGCGTCATCACATAGCAGAGTCTCTCCCGAGCGGTTGCTGCGACGCTACGAGCAGCAGGAAGCAGGCATATTCCTGCTTCCTGCTGCTCTGCTGTTCGGCTGCGCGGCTGTGCGCGTGCGTGAAAAGGGACTGCCGGGTCCTGCTGCGCTGCTTGAAATGCTGAAGGCGCGCCGCGTCACGCCCCTCTGCTCCAAGATGCGCGGCCCCATAGACTTTCAATGTAAAGTGGCTGCTTCAGCTGCGCGAGATGCGTTTGGTGAGGATTCAGCATAAGGGCCTCGGGACTCCCCAGTAATGTTATTAACACAATACAGGGAGCGAGAGCTGGGTGAACTCAGACTCTCTATGCTTGTAAATGACGTATTTTTGAGGCCTGGTGTCTGGAGAGGAATGTTGTTTCATATTCCTGTAACCTAGTCCAACTTCTCACATTTTTACAGGACCTGTTGGAAAAAGGTAGCTCTTTTTCTACCATTAAAGGTACTATCTGCGATTTCTGCAAAGCCCTGAAACTTAGAAAAATTTTGAACAGAGACCGTTCTCCCTCCTCCCCCTTGCACTCTGGGTGACCTGCAACTCCGCCTCCTTAGCTCCTCCTCCACAGCTTGGCTGTCTCGTGAACGCGCATGCTTGTAAACACAGTTGTAATGGCGTCGGCGCAGTCAAAACACCGGTAAGGATAGACTATTTGCTTCTCAAATCTTTGCGTATTTGTAATAAAGTATCGTAAATTATGTATAACCCTTTCAATAAGTTATGTGTAGCTCTTACTTTGTGTTACATTTTATCTGTGTTATGCATCTAGTTTTGAAACATTGTCGATGGGCTTCCGATGAGGATTTTACACCCAGAGGTGTACTTCTACGTCCGAAGAAGAGGAACCCAGGAACACAGGATGTTCTCATAGTCACCATGTTTTCATGCAAACATTAAAATGATGATTGGATGAACAGTACTGTTGCTTTGTCTTATTCTTCATGAACATGCAGTGAAATAATTTTCTATTTGAAAGAACACAGCGACAAAATCTTTTTTATTTATTTATTTAGACAATAAATACACAAAAAACCTAAATAAATATGTGACAAGGATCATCAAACCGTTACATAACGCAGACTTAAATAACCATAAATAAAGCACTGAGCATCCACCCTGATGTTAAATACTCTGTTGTGTACTTAGTTTGATTTAAATAACTTTTTAATAAAACTGGACAGAAATTAAACAGAACTTAATTAACTCCAAATTCTTCCAAACCTGCAGCCTTCAGGGCAACAGAACAGCAAGCAGGGCCCAGGTGACTGATCTGGTCTTCACTTAAGTGGGTCAGGTCAGTAAATATGTGCAGCTTCTCCAGATTGTCAGCTTGTCCAAACATCTAAAGTCCATAGAGAACCACCTGATCTCCACTCTTTCATTTGTGTATATATATAATATATATATATATATATATATATATATATATCTATATGTATATATATATATATATATATATAGTTATAAATATAGGTATCTATATGTATATATACTGTATATATATATATAGTTATAAATATAGGTATCTATATAAATAAATAACTATATTTATAACTACTGTATATATACTATATATATACTGTATATCTATATATATCTATGTATATATATCTATATCTATATATATATATATATATATATATATATATATATATATATATATATATATTATATATATATATATATATATATATATATATATATTATATATATATATATATATATATATATATATGATGTAGAATGATGAACAGAAATTCTACCATTGCTGTTCATCATTCTTTAGTTAGTAGCAGGTCACTTATGTAAATGAGCCCTCGAGGCTCAATGAGATTTACCTGACTAAATAAAGGTTGAATGAATGAATGAATATATATATATATACAGTATATATACATAAAAAAATTAAGGTTCATTGATAAACTTCATCAACTCGTTTAAAAGTTCTTTTCTTTTAATTGAGGATTTTTGGGATTGAAATTGCCCCAAGGCCACACCCTGCCACAGATCTTTGGAGGACACCCCGCGTGGAGATGGTCTTCATCTGGTCTCCATGGGTCAGTCCTCAGTGCTGGTTGATCACCTTCGGTCTCACGCAGGTGCAACCCACTGAGATGAGTTTGGACTCCAGGCGGTAGTGGTAGCTGTGCCTGGCCCTGGCGTCTTGACTCGCCTCAGAACCAGCACCTGATGCAGAATGGGACGGGACTCCAGGCCCCCGTCCTCCAGTCCTTGGTGGTCCAGGCAGGTTTTGAGCAAACAGTGAGCCTGCGACAGCGCATGAGGGAACATGTTGTCATCCCTGGAGATGCTGAGGACAGAGAGGAGACAAAAACTGTTAACAGGACTCTGAGCTTCATGAAGGACAACACACTGAGGAGCTGAAGCCTCACTTGTAGGTCCACGGTGAGATGGAGTCGCTGGCCAAAGAACTGACTTTTAGGCTGGGAACTAAATTGTTTGGGTCCAAACGCAGAGGGACCGTTTCTTCTGCTAAACCTTCAAAGGACTTCCTGTGTGGCTTTGCTGCTGTCTGTGGGACCACCACCACCATCATCATCAACAGGACAGCGCTGACAACCTGAGGAAGAAGAACATTCATTCATTCAACCTTTATTTATACAGGCTAGCCTCGTTGAGCCACGGGGACTCATTTACAAGAGAGACCTGTCTCACTCACACCTAGGGTCAATTTAGAGTTACCAATCAGTCTAACATGCATGTTTTTGGACTGTGGGAGGAAACCGGAGAACCCGGAGAAAACCCACGCATGCACGGAGAGAACATGCAATAACAAGTCACTTTCATCATTGTCGTCGTAATGTCTAGCGAAGACATACTGAAACAAAAAAAATATAAACGTAAAAAACAAACTAACATTGATACTGAGGAAACACATTACATATTTTATTAAAGCAACAATAATCAAGTTTGATCATGAAATAAAGAAACATGTACTTGGGAACCAGTACAATAAATTCTCTCAATAAAAGTTAATGAGACTAACTCGAAAGTATAGACAAAATCATATTTTTAACACGCACTAAAATACGTACGTTCAGTGCAAGTGTATGTTATACATGAACACAGAATTTTAATTAAGTCATCTTTTTAAAAATTCTTAAATTTATAAAGTTGTACATTTTCTGTGACGCGGTTAGAAAAATAAAATAATAAAAAAAATAAGCTTCAAAGATATTTATTGTCAATATTGTGCATCTGTATTATTCTAATTTTATGTCCACTAAAATTGCAGCACAGAAAAGCCATAACAATAAAGAAATACATTATATAAAAACTGGAGCGTGAGATCGATAGGCGGATAGGTGCAGCATCCGCAGTGAAGCGGGCGCTGTACCGGTCTGTCGTGGTGAAGAGAGAGCTGAGTCAAAAGGCAAAGCTCTCAATTTACCGATCGATCTACGTTCCCACCCTCATCTATGGTCATGAGCTTTGGGTTGTGACCGAAAGAACGAGATCTCGGATACAAGCGGCTGAAATGAGTTTTCTCCGCAGGGTGTCTGGACTCTCCCTTAGAGATAGGGTGAGAAGCTCAGTCATCCGGGAGGGACTCGGAGTAGAGCCGCTGCTTCTCCACATCGAGAGGAGCCAGTTGAGGTGGCTCGGGCATCTGGTTAGGATGCCTCCTGGACGCCTCCCTGGTGAGGTGTTCCGGGCATGTCCCACCGGGAGGAGACCCAGAGGAAGACCCAGGATACGCTGGAGGGACTATGTTTCTCGGCTGGCCTGGGAACGCCTTGGGATTCCCCCAGAGGAGCTGCTCCAAGTGGCTGGGGAGAGGGAAGTCTGGGCCTCCCTACTTAGGCTGCTACCCCCGCGACCCGACCCCGGATAAGAGGAAGAAAATGGATGGATGGATGGATTATATAAAAACAACTATTAAACTTTGGTTTTTGTTTCTGCCTACCGTAATATCTGGTGGAAATACATTTCATAAACAATATTAGACATACAACCTTACCATCTACATTTTAAAATTGTGTAATAATATTATGATCACAGTTATATTAGTTGCAGTGCAAACCATAAAATAATCTTGACATAAATATGGTTTCCCCTTACTTACCTTGTTTCCAAAACCTGAATGGGAGTCTCCCCAAATTCACTTCTGAGACCTTCCCCAAAGTCATCATCTCTGCATAAAAACATATAATGTAGTTCAAACAATAATCAGATATTCTTTTCAACACATTTATCACACAATGACAAATTTATCTAACATATCAAAGCATTTAGGATGATTTAAAAAATAGCATCAAACAGCCATCTTCCATCCTGTTCTGCTGCTAGAAGTAAAATTTGAACTTTTTATGCTCTCCTTTCATCCTGCTTCACTGCAGGCTCATGTCCGCAGCAAACTCGTCCACCCCACCGCAAGTTTTACAGATTTTATTCCAAAAATTAATGATTTTTGAGGCCCTTTATACAGGTAAACGTCCAAAGAGGTTGAGATGTATGCATCAACAACATTTATTGTGTAGGAGAACTAACAGACTTTTCGATTATGAACACCAAATGATCTGCAGACAATATGCTAATTGCTAGTTGTTGTGATCATGCCTCTCTTACACAGACAGCGCAGTTACAGTACTTTCATCATATCTGCTTGCTGATCCACAATACAATAAGTTAGGATAACTAAATGTACGTATCGAAACAATACTGAGGTTGAATGAGTTAGCTGCTGCCATTAGCATCACGTCAGCTGTAGGCCGGAAAACGGTTTTAGCCTGTTGTAGATAATTTCATGGCATTTGCGCTATCACATGATTCAAGCAAAGACACTTACTTTTCAAGCAGGAAAGTTGCTAACTCTGCATCGCTTGGCAATCCTTTGAGCACGAAGCTCTCGCCACCTCCGCCATCTTGAAACAGCTACTGTTTGAGACGGGAGCGTGCCCGGCTGCTGCGCGCTGCAGCTGGGAGAGGCGGGGGGAGGGCGGGGGAAGCTCGTTCATGAAAATAACTCTGTTTTTATTGGCTGGTCAAACACGGCCCGCTCTGGTTTTTATAAATGCTATTTTAACCACCGGGTGACGCCAGAGGAATATAGTATTTCTCAAAGATTACCTGTTTAACATCACTCTGTCAAAAAATAGTGACAGAGAGAAGAAATATGTTTATAAAAAAAGCTACATACTGCAACATTAAGGTATTTTTGTCAGCCATTTCGGCGTGCCACGAAGGCTGGGAGGGAAAACACCCGGTGCCCACCCTCTCATGATACGTTTCATGAAGGGCGTACTGAGAAAAAGGTCCCCCAGCAGGACTCTGGCCCTGGTGTGGGACCTTCAGTTAGTCCTGGATGCCCTGTGCGGGCCTCCGTTCGAGCCCCTCAGCAGTATTGAAATAGACTTGCTGTCTTATAAAACTATGCTGCTCCTGGCTCTCTGCTCAGCTAAACGTGTGAGTGACCTCCACGCTCTGTCTTTACACCCAATGTGTACCAGGTTTGCCCCTGACAGGTCAAAGGTCACCCTGCGTCCAAACCCCGCATATGTCCCAAAGGTTCCAACTCTGAATCCCAGAAGTCTGGACTTTGAGCTCTCTGCGTTTCCTCCCCATCCTCTCCTCACTGAGGAGCAGAGAAGGTGAATGCACTCTGCCCTGTCAGGGCCTTGAGTGTTTACATCCACAGAACTGTCAGTTGTAGGAAAACCAACCAACTGTTTGTGTGTTTTGCCAATCCTGCTGCTAGCAGAGCCCTTTCAAAGCAACGTCTCTCACACTGGGTGACTGAGGCCATTAAAAGGGTGTACAGCAGCAAAGGTCAACAGATGCCCTCTGGGGAACACGCCCATTCCACTCGGGGCCTAGCTGCCTCATGGTCTCTTTTTAAGGGCGTGCCAGTGGCAGACATTTGTGCTGCAGCTAACTGGAGCTTCACAAACACGTTTGCAAAGCATTATTCTTTGGATGTTACTGCCTGTGATGTCACTCAGACTGTACACTCTAACACACAGTAGAGATCAGCTAAAACGCCTAAAGTATGAAGGCAGAAGTTCTCACAAGCATGCATTTTTACTGAGTATCTCAAGGGCGTGAATGGATTGCGTTCCCATAGTCAATATGTTGCACTGAGTGGACTGACTGATAAGAGAACTGAAAGTTATGCACCATAACTCATGTTCCCTGAAGGAAGGGAACGAGGTGCAACACATGTTTGCCCTTTCAATGCCCAAGCTCGGTGAAGTGCACTTGGAGAAAGTTGGATGGGTGCGTGAGTCTTTATACCAAGAGGGCGGGGCCTCTGTGGTGACGCTGACTCCCACCTTTTTTTTTTCATTCAACCTTTATTTAGTCAGGTAAATCTTTTGAACCTCATGGGCTCATTTACGAAAGCGACCTGCTAAAACTAAAGAACAATGAACAGCAGTGATAGAATTTCATTAAACAATAAACAAACAAACAATAAACAATAGAAAACAAAAAGAGAGAAAAAAACAAAAGATTATTTTTTTTTTCTTTTTTTTAACAAAGTATCAAAAAACTAGCAAAACATTATAAGGTAGACGTATAAAATCACCTGCCGTAAAGGCGTGAATGTATTACTTCAGGTAAATTGTGCGGGGGCGCAATTCCCATAGTCAATATGTTGCACCTCGTTCCCTTCCTTCAGGGAACATGAGTTATGGTGCATAACTTTCAGTTTGGCGTTTTTGCTCCCAGGTTGTGGAACAACTTGCCGTTCAGTGTCAGACAGGCCTCTTCTCTTCCTGTTTTTAAATCTCTTTTAAAAACACACATTTATTCCTTGGCTTTTAACACGTGATCTTATCTTTAATGGCATTTTAACACACCTGCAGTAAGATTGGTATATGCATTTTTTTTATTTTTTTATGCTTTTTATCGTTTTTAATTAACGTCTTATGTTATTGTAAAGCACTTTGGTTGACCCTGTGGTTTTTAAAATGTGCTTTATGAATAAAGTTGATTGATTGATTGATTGAAAACATCACACTGTGATCTTTGAAACTGCTTTTACAGTAAACTACAGACTTGAAAACAATTTGGTTAGATTTTGTCCTTAAATTTTTAAGGTTTTCCTTTCATTACATTTTTTACAAACATAAAAATATTACATAGTAAATATTCAGTTTGTCTGCAAACACTGTGGGGTCTTCCTATAAGAGCTGAAAAGGTGGCTGATGCCTGTGTCTCCCTGGTAAAGCTGCTGTTGGACGCAGATGATGGATGGATGATGGATGGTCTGTGAACACCTTGAGGTCTTCCTAGACGAGCTGAAGGGGTGGCTGTTGATGCCTGTACCTCCCTGGTAAAGCTGCTGCCCCTGTGACATGCAAGCAGAAGATGGATGGTTGATGGATGGATGGTGAAGAAGACCAAACAGCATGAGTGGTCAGTTCAGTAGAACACCCGCCTGTTTGCTTCAGATCAGCTGTTCAGATCTCTGCATGTTCAAATAAAAGCTGCACCAGGTCTTTCAGCTGAATCTCTCAGGGATCACAGTTGGACGGTTGATAACTTTAAACTGTCCAAAGGACAGTTTTCTGAATTTTTGACTGTTTTTGTCTGACTTCATCCTAGAACCAAATAATTTATAACGTAATAACAGTTGAGCAGAGTCTAATAATG
>JBBPBX010000698.1:46997-59414 GCA_038048925.1 Garcialebias charrua | reverse complement strand
TGTCTCACATCCATCAGAAATCAGTGAAATGCATCAGAAACAAGTCACACCCATCATGAACAAGTCAAATCCATCAGAACCAAGTCACACCCATCAGGAACAAGTCAAATCCATCAGAACCAAGTCACACCCATCAGGAACAAGTCAAATCCATCCGAATCAAGTCACACCCATCATGAACACATGACATCCATCTGAATCATGTTGCAAACAAACACCAGAAACAAGTGACATCATCCAGAAAAGATGTTGCAAGCATCATGTTTAAAAAACAACAGTGCTAGCATGTAGTGTCCACTCCATGAACTTTAGAAATGTAGAACCCAGCACAGCAACAGCATAAAAAGAAAAGTTCCCTTACTTTGATTGAAGTGAAGGTAGTCTTTTTGGTTGTCAAAACTTGCTGGTCAAACCTGGATCAGATGGGACTGCTTATGCAGCAGTGCAACCATCAATGTGAGCATGTGAGTCCAGAAAGGCCGAGGTAAGATGTCAGTTCAGGTTAGGTGTGAGGTCCTGATGGGAGGATGCTGTAGGAAGATGCAGCAGGATTCAGAGGAAAGATTTGAGTTCAGGTCAGGTGTGTGGTCCTGATGGGAGGATGCTGTAGGAAGATGCAGCAGGATTCAGAGCGCTCCCGCTACTAAAATAAAAACGACTTTTTATTAACTAACAGACGTAGCGCTTATTACCGTGCGTTACAAGCTTATAACGGTGGACTTAGTCAGCGTAGCTGCTCCTACACTCGCCAAAATGCGCTCATGGTCCGCCATTTCGTGCTCGTACGTACTGTACTCACCATATTCAGCGCTTTGCAGATGGAGGATGTTGACTCCCCCCTGTCAGACCGTTTGATAATGTCTAACTTCTGCTCGAGCGTGATGGTTCTCTTCATGGGTGCGGCCGCACCAGCAGAAGAAGCTCCAGTTCTCTTGGTAGACATGCTAACAGAATGCTAACAAAAGCTAACAATGCTAACAATGCTCAAAATGTACGTACGTAAATGTTCTCTGTAATCGCCAAACTGTAAACCCACGCGGCTGCATTCGCGCAGTTCGCTTATGTACCGTATTTTCCGTGTATAGGTTGCACCTTTTTATGGTTTTTTAAAGGCCTGCGACCTATACACCGGTGCGACCTATATATGGCTTGTTATCACTTTTGGCGAAACAAATTTTTAAATCCAGCTCATTTCACAATTACGTTCATTTATTAAGGAAAAGTTCAGCTCAGACACATATTTGCTATAATTTTTATCAAACAAATAATTGTTTTTAAGTGTTAATCTTCTTAAAAGCCTTGCTGTGCGCTCCTGTGGCAGACATTTGCAGCAGAGCTAAACGTAGGTGCGACTTATACACCGGTGCGACCTATCTAGGGATTTTTCCAATCTATTGGTGATAATTGGATGGTGCGACCTATGCACCAGAAAATATGGTAGTACCTGGTGAAATCACTCCGCCTTTGTTTTTTGGGGGTGGGGGTTGAAGAGTTATCCATACCATTCTGTATGCTAACCCTATGTATTCTATTATCAAATCAAGGTATTCACAACTGTTTATCACAAATGTTTATGCAATCACGTCTTATGTGCCTTAAAGTAGCTTTTAGAACGAATAGAAGGTTGACAGGCTCAGGAGATGATGCATTTTGCGCCTGCTCTGGTCTTCACAGGCCTTAGGGGTAGGGATGGGAACCGAGAACCGGTTCTGTTAGAGAACCGGTTCTTAAAAGTCCAATTCCATGGAATTGTAGGATGCTTGTCTTAACGATTCAGCTTATCGGTTCTGCAGACTCCTGGTGGTGACGTGTTTAAGCGCTGACATCACAGACATGCGCCGCGCCCGAGTGGTGGTGGCGTGGTGGTGTCTAAATAAATATTTCTTAGCTGACTTCATAGCAGACGTCCTTCTGAGCTTAACGAAATGTTCAAATCAGCTGGATTTAAAAAAAAAAAAGTTCGCGGAATTTTAGGCAGGCGCCAGGCGGGTCAAACCGGACGCTTTCTTTCTTTAAATTTAGCTAAATAAACGCTTAAAAAATATATTTCTTAGCTGACTTAATAGTAGACGTACTCTTGAGTTTAACGAAATGTTCAAATAAGCTGGATTTTAAAAAAAAAGTTCGCTGATTTTTATGCAGGCGCCAGGCGGGTCAAACCGGACGCTTTGTTTCTTTAAATTTAGCTAAATAAACGCTTAAAAATATATTTCTTACCTCACTATAGCAGACGGGCTCCTGAGCTGAACCAAATGTGAAATCAGCTGGATTTAAAAATCCGCGGTGTGGTTTATGAGTGGATATAACTTCTGGAAGTGGTCCCTCTTCCTCTTCACTCTCTGAGTCCTCTGCTGGCTGCTGCCTACAGCGCCTCTAAAGCGGCCGAAACTGGTACTGCACCATTTTCGCCAAAAATGAAAAACGAAGAATCAGAGCGAAAAATGAGTCTAAAAATATGGGAAAAAATCCATAAATAAATTCTTTATGAACACAAATGGTTTACTATATTTTATTACCCAAATGAGAATTGATAACAGAATTGATAAGGAATCGAATCGATAAATGACATCGATAAAGGCATCGATATTGATAATTTCTTATCAATTCCCATCCCTACTTAGGGGATGGGCAGGACACAGATGACTCAAACTAAATATACAGTAATGCTGACTACTTATAAAACACACACATTAGTAGATCACTAAGTGACCAATTAGTGTAACTGGACATTAAATTACATTAAAGATCATACACTACACACATAGATTAGAGCTGTTCTGATACTTTCTTACTGAGCAAACATGCAGAACGAAAGGGCTGACTTTCAGTAGACTTCTGCACCAGCCATATATCTCCAAGGTCGTATAACCAACAAACAAGAGAAGCACCAGGGGCCTCATGTATCAAAAACCTGCGTGGATTTCCTACTGAAAAGTGACGTACGGTGAAATCCAGAAAAGTGTCTACGCACAAAAAGATCCAGATTTATCAAACTGTGCGTACACCTGAATCCACGCACATTCCTTTTGTACATCACAATTGACGTGGAACTGAGCGCACGTGAGACACCTCCCCTGACACGCCTACATTTACATATGTTAAACAGATGCAAATTACTTCCTGCATGTGTGAAGGACATGTTTGTTTGATCCCTGCGCGATCAGAAATCATTTCTAGATTCGGGAAAATAATGAATTCAATATAATATGAGTGAGGACAAACATCCTAAGTAAGAATAGTAATAAAATGTGTTCATCATGCAAAGAACGAGTGATTGTCGGTATTTGTGTGCGCGCGCACCCTGCTGTGGTGCGCGAACCGGCTCATTCATTCATTCTGTGTGGAAATATTAACTTTGCGCACGAGTTTATTACCATTATTACTGTAAACACAGAGGAACTTACTTGGATGTTTGCTAGAACATAGATCTTTGTTTATGTAGATGATGTGAAGAAACGAGTCTGTGCGTCTTGGTGGAGACTTTTCATGACATGATGTTGGAGTCTCCAGACGCAGCGCGCGCCCCGCAGCCCTGTGCGCAGTCTGTCTGTGAAGCTTTTGCTCTCCTACAAGTTATATAAGGTGTACTTTCACGTGTCATTTTGGAGAAATCTACAATAAACGCAGATAATGAAACACCTCCAGCTGCCGTGTCGACACCGGTGAGGGTGCGCGCGCGCTCCAAGCGCGACCACTCAGCCTTTGGAAACATATGGATGAGACCATTCCATTGGACATGATCCGGCTTTGTGTGGACTGGACTGCACAGTCCCGATCGACCTGCAGCTCCCTCTGTGGAACAGTTTGACCGCTGCTTCTGTATGCACGCGTGATGCACGGCTCCCCAGAGCGCAGCAGCAGTGCCAAACTGGAAAATTATTATTTCTGAAAACGGCTGATAAGCCATATCCTAGATCGGAAAACTATATCTGTTTCTAAATAAATGCTCTGCGTGTTACACTATTTATTATAACCTCCAGTAAGGCTGAATGAATCCGTTCCTGTTAAATTTATTTTTGGCACAACGTTGCGCGTCCTTTATTTCACTGCGTCATGTGGATGTAATACTTGTTAATCGTGTGTTTGGAGGGAATATTAATCATTTACACATCTTGAACTGTTAATAATAATAATAATAATAATAATAATAATAATGAATTCAATTTATAACGCACTTTTCATTAATGGAAATCTCAAAGTGCTACAAGGTGCAACATATTTGAATGTCAATAAGACAAATAATAAAACAATTAAAATCAACAACAGTATCAACTCAGATCAAAAGTAGAATCATGAGGAGGAAGAGTATGCTCGGTTGAAAAGAAAGGTCTTCAAGCCGCTCTTAAAGTCAACCACAGACTGTGGGGCTTCAGTTTCTCTGAAACACCTGTAAGTGTCGCCAAAGGAACAAGAACCACAGAAACGTGCGTACGCCTGCTCGGGAGCTTGCGTGGATATGTACCTGGATGCGCATATATTCACGTTCAGTTCAGTTTTGATACATACGGGCTTTTGCGTGGAAAGTGACGTGCGCAATGTTTTTGTGCGCACGCATGGTTGATACATGAGGGGCCTCATGTATCAACCATGCGTGCGCACAAAAACATTGCGCACGTCACTTTCCACGCAAAAGCCCGTATGTATCAAAACTGAACTGAACGTGAATATATGCGCATCCAGGTACATATCCACGCAAGCTCCCGAGCAGGCGTACGCACGTTTCTGTGGTTCTTGTTCCTTTGGCGACACTTACAGGTGTTTCAGAGAAACTGAAGCCCCACAGTCTGTGGTTGACTTTAAGAGCGGCTTGAAGACCTTTCTTTTCAACCGAGCATACTTTACTCCTCATGATTCTACTTTTGATCTGAGTTGATACTGTTGTTGATTTTAATTGTTTTATTATTTGTCTTATTGACATTCAAATATGTTGCACCTTGTAGCACTTTGAGATTTCCATTAATGAAAAGTGCGTTATAAATTGAATTCATTATTATTATTATTATTATTATTATTATTATTATTATTATTATTAACAGTTCAAGATGTGAAAATGATTAATATTCCCTCCAAACACACGATTAACAAGTATTACATCCACATGACGCAGTGAAATAAAGGACGCGCAACGTTGTGCCAAAAATAAATTTAACAGGAACGGATTCATTCAGCCTTACTGGAGGTTATAATAAATAGTGTAACACGCAGAGCATTTATTTAGAAACAGATATAGTTTTCCGATCTAGGATATGGCTTATCAGCCGTTTTCAGAAATAATAATTTTCCAGTTTGGCACTACTGCTGCGCTCTGGGGAGCCGTGCATCACGCGTGCATACAGAAGCAGCGGTCAAACTGTTCCACAGAGGGGGCTGCAGGTCGATCGGGACTGTGCAGTCCAGTCCACACAAAGCCGGATCATGTCCAATGGTCTCATCGATTCCAAAGGCTGAGTGGTCGCGCTTGGAGCGCGCGCGCACCCTCACCGGTGTCGACACGGCAGCTGGAGGTGTTTCATTATCTGCGTTTATTGTAGATTTCTCCAAAATGACACGTGAAAGTACACCTTATATAACTTGTAGGAGAGCAAAAGCTTCACAGACAGACTGCGCACAGGGCTGCGGGGCGCGCGCTGCGTCTGGAGACTCCAACATCATGTCATGAAAAGTCTCCACCAAGACGCACAGACACGTTTCTTCACATCATCTACATAAACAAAGATCTATGTTCTAGCAAACATCCAAGTAAGTTCCTCTGTGTTTACAGTAATAATGGTAATAAACTCGTGCGCAAAGTTAATATTTCCACACAGAATGAATGAATGAGCCGGTTCGCGCACCACAGCAGGGTGCGCGCGCACACAAATACCGACAATCACTCGTTCTTTGCATGATGAACACATTTTATTACTATTCTTACTTAGGATGTTTGTCCTCACTCATATTATATTGAATTCATTATTTTCCCGAATCTAGAAATCATTTCTGATCGCGCAGGGATCAAACAAACATGTCCTTCACACATGCAGGAAGTAATTTGCATCTGTTTAACATATGTAAATGTAGGCGTGTCAGGGGAGGTGTCTCACGTGCGCTCAGTTCCACGTCAATTGTGATGTACAAAAGGAATGTGCGTGGATTCAGGTGTACGCACAGTTTGATAAATCTGGATCTTTTTGTGCGTAGACACTTTTCTGGATTTCACCGTACGTCACTTTTCAGTAGGAAATCCACGCAGGTTTTTGATACATGAGGCCCCTGGTCTCTTATCAATGCCCTGAGCCAATCAGAGGCCAGGAGAGGCACAAACTGCATCGTGATAATCCCCAACCTACACAGATTTGGGCAGCATTCTTTGAGAACCTCGCCGAGGAAAGGTCTGTTTATGCTCACAATTCTCTGTGCACAAAGAATTGTTTTATTCATGCTGTACCTCTGTTAATCTGTTAACCTGTGTGTCTGTCAATAAATCTTCATCATTTTTACAAGAGAGACTGGTCATTGAACACTGCTAAGAAACCCCTTCACATGGTGACCTCGACGTCTGGCCTTGTCTCTTTTTCTGATTTGGGGGTGCGACGTGGACTGCTTTTCGGCTGTCTGCAGTGGAGCTCTGTGACACGACAACATCAGGTGAGTCGACCGTGTATTACACAAAACCGACAATTTGGCCACTGTCCCAAATTCAACTGCGCACAGACGAAAGTCCAGTCTCGTGATGAAGTCTGGTTCTTCAAGTTAAAGTTAATTATACGAATTTGGTTTGGTCTGTCGACACAGGTTTCAGTTTGAACAGACGCTTGTTTGTGTGCGGGGCGGTCCCCGTAGCTCGATCTCGGGCCGAGCCGCGTGCTCGTGGGTGGGGCGCGTGCTCGTGGTTTTTCCTTCGTGTATGTGTCGTCGTGGGTTGTTTGTGTTTCATTCGTGTTCGTTTCCGGGTGCGTTCGCTTCAATCAAAGTGGCTGGACTCGCGGAGACGTTCTGTTGCACGTACCACGTTAGGGGAGTTCCCGGCTTCCTGTGACGTCACTGCGTGTGTGACCGCTCCGTGCCGCCTGTTTTTGGTTGTCGAGCGTCCTGTTGCCCGGTCTGTCGCGGGACTGACCGGAAGCCACTGGGGGAGTGGACCTCCGTGAAGCGGTGTATCGCGGGAATACATTGCTGTCACGTGGTAGGAACGTCTTCCAGATGTGCCCTGCGGCGACCTTGCTACTCGCCGTGGTGGGATTCGCACTGGTGGCGTGACCCGTTGTGGTCAGAGGGGGGAGCACGCCTGTTCTTTGAATACGGCGGTGCTGATTGGTTTTTGAGTTTCGACCATTTTGCATGCTTCTTTTCTCGTTTCTTTTGTTTTTTCGTGTTTGATTAATGTCAAAGGGGGGAATCTTTGTATATATACACATTTTCGGTGTTTTTAATTGTCATTAATTGTTTGTGTCGACTCAGAGAGTGTGAAGTGAAGTTTTCTTTCTTTTCAGTGGTGAATGGTGCTGCCATATTTTGCTTGGACGCCAGGTGGCGGTATTGTCTAACAGGGGGGCAAGTCTGATCACAGTGGTTTTTCCTCAGGCTTATCCCTGTGTTTTTCTGACGTAGCTCATCTGGGAGTGTTTGTGGAATAAAACATTTTGGGTGAATGAGTTGCTTGAAGGCAGAAATGGCACACATGTAGGAACAAGAAACCATTTGTGAACTCTTGCTTAGAATCCAAGCAGAAATCAGATTTTTACAAACTGTAAACACAGCGAGGTGTAAGAAATGGAAGAGACTATTATCAAAAATTGTCGAGGAAGCAGACGGATCAACAGACAATTTAGCTCATTTAGTACTGTCCAGACTTAAACAAAACAAACAACAGCTCAATGAAATCGGAACAGAACTGGCTCATTGTACAACATTTGCGGACTATCAACAGTTCATTAAGAAATATAATGAACAGTTAAAACAAGTTGACATTCATGAACAATTATTTTTAATTACGGAAAGTGTACTGTACAAGTATTAGGAAACACAGAGAACAGTTCACCTTTAACAGATCAAAAGCAGTAGGTTGTGGGAAAAAAGAGCAGTCAGACGTCGACACCTACAAGAGGTTGAAACAAGTTGCAGGAGCTGAGATGGAGTTGAGGAAGTGAGATAGAGGGTGAGAGGATGTTGTGTCAGAAGAAAGTAAACAGTAAGTTGAGAGACAGAAGAAAGGAAACAGTAAGTGCAGACAGGACATGTGGAGATGTTGAGATGAAGGGCACGGGGAAGTGACAGAAAGGACTTGGAGGTGCCAGAGAAACGGCCAGGAACGTGGAATAATATGAAAAATATTCATATTGTGAATGAGGTGGATGGAACTGGAGACTGAGAGGGAGATAAGTGGACAATAAAGTGAAGAGGAAGTTGATGCAGAAGAGAGCAAACATGAAGTTGAGACAGAGAGGAGCACAAGGAAGTTGGAATGAAGACAGAAATCAGGACGTAGAGACAGAAGGCAGGAGATGAGGTGAGATAAAACATTTATCTAGAGATCAGCCACAGAGCAAAAGGCTTATTTTGGAAATTTTAAGAGATTGACAATTCATCAATTAGACGAACACAAGAGCTCTGGAAGGCAGGAGACGTCGTTGCTGAGAGGGATGTGGGACAATTTTGGGTTTAGGTTAAATTGACTTTAAATTAGATGTAAAACAAAATTGAACCGTTGTACAGACCAGATCCAACGAGATGTGTTTTCCGGGAGACAAATGCCGAAAGAGACCGGTGAATTTTGGTCTAGTAATATATTGGCATTAGACTATTTAATATTGGCGTGATTATTTAGACTATTTTCTTTTTCCTTCTACAGCCTGACAGCACACAGTGGGTGGAAGGGAAGCATGAGACAGGCAGACCTCTTTCTTACAGAACACATAATGTAATTTGTCATGAGCTAGGATTCAGTCAAAGACATGTAAACCTGCGTTTGGTGTCAGGAGATTGGGGTATCGGTTGTGGTTCAATTGAATTTGAATGCATAAAGTTGACGCCAACACGGTTCATTGTGACTCCGTGAGCGACAGCTGACAGCCATGTTGGAAGACAAAGACAGTTAAAGGGGCAAAAAGTAAAGAACTGGCATTCAAACAACAGAATGTCCATGAACTTCCTCAGCCACAGTTCCAAGGCAGAGACTTTGGCAAAGAACTGTCCAAGACACAAACAGATGTCACCGTCAGCAAACACAACATGAAATCAAGTGAAGTCAAGGTTTGGGGCACCCTGCAGGAGACCCAGCAACCAGAACTAGGTGGCGGGTCACTGAAGCTGACATAAGCTGAACAATGAACGAGTTCACATGACCGGAACGAGAGCACGTGAAACAGCTGTCTGGAGTCACCCATTCCATCAATCCGTGAAGGCGTCGGCCTACCATTTGAATCAGTTGAGTCTGACTTGAGCCTCAGTCTCAGGATCCAAACGTGAAGTGCATTGTTTAATGATACACATAAGGGCAAGTAGGACATGCCCCCGCATCTCACATAATTATTAGGTTAATACTGATTTGTGACTCTGTTTGCCTACTTCTCCCCGTTCCTGAAGGCTCTGAAATGAAATAATAAGGCTCTCATCCTGAGGCCTAAAGCAAAATGAAATTTATGAATATTTTCAGAGGAAAAATTGTGTCACCACAATTATTCATATTAGGCTTTAAAAGTTAGATAAATAATGGCAGTTCTCGAGGCAATGCGTTTCCAGGAGTCTGGTGGGGTACAACGGATGAGTTGAAATTCAGGATTATAGCTAAGCCGCATGAATTGGATCGGTACTCAGTTCAGACAGGATCAATTAAGTAGGAACAAGCTTTCAAAGATGAGGAGAGCACAAGTTGATGACAAGGGGAGAAAAATTTAGCAGGATGAAAAAGAAAAAGAAAAAATACAGGAGGTGCATGTGGTGGTCGGTGAGGAAAGTGATTTCAGTGGACAAGAGAGGGTTTTGGACAGCAAAGGGAAAAATGACACATAAAGCAGACGTGAGAAATTGTAACACAGGCTTAACATTACCGACACACAGACACTGACTAAACATCAACAGTAACCTGTCAAGCTGATTTGAAAGTAAAAACATCCAG
The DNA here is from genome assembly GCA_038048925.1 of Garcialebias charrua. NCBI lineage: Eukaryota > Metazoa > Chordata > Actinopteri > Cyprinodontiformes > Rivulidae > Garcialebias > Garcialebias charrua. The sequence goes on along the minus strand of JBBPBX010000698.1, from coordinate 49,318 downwards.
ATACATCAATTGGAACTAATATGTTGTCGTAACACCAGAAGACAGGAGCGGCTCCTGAAGAGAGACACGGAGAACAGGGCCATGGAGCTGAAGTGGGGCAGGATGGACTGTGAATTCATCCAGAAGATGGAAGAGAAAAAGATTTTGAGGAGCAACAGGACTCACGCATGTGGGTGCACACCAGATGAAGAGAAATGTCGTCAGCTGGTGGCACATACACATTTAGATTCTCTGATCAGAACCTTTGTGCACGAATGCGCCGTGCGTTCATTGCATAAGGCTCAACAGACGAGGAGGTCGCGTGAACAAGGAAAATTTCTAACCGTGATGACACCAGGTCATGAGATAATAATTGGTTGCACAGACATGCTCGAACCGGTAAAATATTTCAGAAATTTACTGGTTGGCGTTGCCGCACTCACCGGCTGACCAGAGGCATAACTAAAGAAAAAAGAAGACAACAAACCGGTCCTAAAAAATTTTAATCAATTGTTACATTCCATGTCATGGTTTTCCTGTAAAAATCAGATCAGATAATGGTACACATTTCAAAAATGTAGATCTAGTGAATGTTGGAAATAATTTAGGCCTCAAACATGTTAGTACACTTTTGAAACAAAATTGGCTAAAATCTGTGCACAGACTAAAATTAATTAACTTGGGGCTTTACCAAATGGCCATTAGGGCTGAGAGATTCTGGGAATAGGGGTTCAGGATTGTTAAAATGTTGCATACAATGTACTTTGAGATACTAATAGTTGTTTGTCCAGCTTCCATCTACAGATCTTTGGATCCGTCACACCTGAGAGTGCAAGGCCTGAACGAGGCCGGAAGGCCCACTGACACCCTGGGTGCTTCTGAGGGTCTCTGAGAGAGAGTGACCTGAGCCAAAGTGGGTGCGCAAATCTAAGCTGTTGAAGCGCACATCATAAGCAGAGGGCCAGAGAGGGAGAGGCGCAGTCAGAGTGATCCGGAAAAGGAGTCTCAAAGGTCATCACATCAGGTCGAGGTAGCTCTGAAGGAGCTGCACAGCTGAGAGCTCCGGCTTTGCAACTGGAGCGAGTGGTCCACATGAGCGGTGGGCTACCCTGCATCTTCATCCTTGAGAACGTGTTCGAGGAAGGTGTAGGCTTCTGTCGCTTCATCGTTTCACTTCATCCGTGGAAGTCATCTGTTCGTGAAGTGGTGGTCTGGTTCGTGTGGGGAAGCTCATCCTTAGAACACCATTGTTCTTGCTGGGGAAAGTCATCCTGAAATGCATCTTTATTCTTGCTTTTAAGAGCGGACCAGAGACCGAGGGAAGTAAGTTCCCCCTGGCCGCTAGCCTGTCTGACTTGTTGCCTTGAGAGGGAAGAGCCAGCTCCATTTGTGCAGCTTCAAAAGGCATAATAACAGCAAGAGGAGCCAAAGAGGGAAGATTATCCATCCTGTTGGGTTGGGGCAGTTTGCTTGCCAGTGGATCGGGGAAATGAACAAAGTACCAGCTGGTTTATCATCTTGAGCAATCTGCAGCCCGAAAAGGGGTGGTGACGTGTCAACGTCTCTGCCGTTGAAGGAGGACGGCATTCAGAAAGATCTGAGAAGAACAAAACTTAGGGTGTTGTTTATTAAATCACAAGGACTAAAATGGTGTTTTAAATTGTAAAGGTGTTTCTACTCTCTTGAATTCTTAAAAGCATCAGTATTTGGGGTACCGGTAAATCAGTTAAATTTTAAACTGTAAATCTCACATTTAAAGGATCACACATTTAAAATTAGATTTTAGACTTTACCTTGGAGTTTTGAATTAGTGTTACACTTTATACTTTGCATACTAATTAATAATCTTATCTTGGAGTTGATTTAGCTGTCAACTATGGCTGCTATATTTTAAATTTTAGTCACATTCAACATTTTTACTTTTTCCTAAAATTAGAGGTCAACACAATAACACATACTTTAATTTATAGCCAGGTCTAATTTTCAAGAGTTTGGAGTTACATTTTTCAATTTCAGTGTAAAAACAAAGAAGTGTTAAGGGTTTTGATCTATTTCTTATTTCTGGTTTAAAATTCGATGGGAGAGTGATCGATTCATTTTAAGACTGTATTCCCTTACAGGTGCGGATCCAGTGATTTCCTGTGTAAATAAAAAAGAAAGGAGAAAAAGAAGATTTTGTTAACTGTGCATGCGTTTGGTGTTTGGACTTTCAACACTGATTTTATCTTATGTATTTACCTTTTCAGGTTCTGCAGATTTAACTGAGAAGGGGGTAATTTGTGTTTCTGTTGTTTCATCACATTTCAGGGTTCAAAGTTTGACACTGTAGAGGATTTCGAACT